>PNEQ01116290.1:0-65016 GCA_003012365.1 Medauroidea extradentata | reverse complement strand
AAGCTCCACGACTCATTACAAATAAAACTACGTATGCAGCTGAGTTTTATATGAGTCTCCTGGTCAGATTTAATGCTGGAAATAGTATCAATTTTTTCGCAACAGGAATCATTTCAAAGAAGTTGTTAACGTCGCTGGATTACAACTCTTGCGTGGTCATTCGCGAGTACTGAGCCCATTCAAGACTCTGACTGGTCGGCGTTCAGGACAGACTCACAAGATGCTGATCAAGCGTAAAATACAGCCCCGTGAAGCAGTCAAATGACGTCTAGACTTGACTGCCCAAGCAAGAAACAAACTAAAATACATAAAAGTGTTGGCTCTTCCAGATGAAGACTATGGACAAAATGTATTGGAACCTGAAGATACCGAGGCCATATAGCAAACATGCAAGTTTTTTGTCGAATATTTTCAAGTTACTGTATAAGAATGAGACCGAACTGCTGTGCAGACAGTTGCACAAAGAGAAAGTGAAAAATGGCATGATAAACGACGAGGTCGTTTAACATAAAGTAATTATTGAGAGGTTTGTCAGCGGGAAGATTCCACGCGTTGTTGTAGTTTTGTCAAGCGACTTCTGTACAAACCTAATATTGCAACACTTGCTTTGGAGTATGACATCCATAATAAATACATCGTTATTAAGAACTTCGAAGCAGACATGGTTTTGAATGTCGACAGGTGTGACATATTTGTGAATTTCGTACGTGGTCATTTTGGTGCAAGTCTAGATGGTTTCGTTACAGAGGAAAATGCTCTGGTTGAGGTGAATTGTGCTCCTTCTGCTAAGTCACTAGGCCTAGTGAAAAATGCTAGACAGAAAAAGAACTTCTTTTTGGTGATGACATCCGTCAATACATTAACACTTTAAAAAAACGCACCAATGTTTTTATCAAATGCAAGGAGCACTGAACATAACTGAGCACGAATTATACTACTTTATAGTGATGGCAGATGGGAAGTCTTCATACAGAAAAAATAATGACTGAAACATTTTGAAGACAGGAAATGATTCTAAAAATTGAAGCGATTTAATATGTATTGCATGTTGGCCGAAATCGCAGAACCTAGGACTTATTTCCCCAGTTCGGAATACAATTCGTGAACCTGTATTCATAACTGTAGTACAGAAGTCAGCGTACCGGTATCTTAAAAATGAAGAAGCAGAATGAGTTCCACATGTAGACAGTGTGCATCATGTTAATTATACTTATCACTAAATATAATAAGGAAACTTGTTTACATTTAGTTGTTTTGTGTATATTTTGTCATTATACTTCTGAAATTTTGTGAAATTGCAAGTACAGTCATTATTGCATTTGTAGTCCTGTATGGATTTGTGCATTTTTATAATTTAACTGGAATAACTGGAGGTGTCTCATTTTAAACGATTCTGTATTTCTGTGTGCTTATTTCAAGAGAATCCGACGTTTGATTTCTTTACTGCCGTTTTTATATGCAGCAAGGCATCTAAGAAAAGAAAAAAAAGTGGAATGACTTCCATATTGACATCTAGCGCATTTTCTTTACGTTACGTTACTGAATATTATAAGGAAACATATTTAAATTAAGATCTTTGTATATATTTAACCTACTTCTAAAATTTGCTGAGCTTGCAAGAACAGTGTAAGATAATTGTAATTATTGCATTACTAGGTCTGCATGGGTTTGCGAATGTGTACGAATTTATTCGAAACATTCATTTGTCTAACGATTGCCAAGCTCGATTGACACTGTTTTCTGTGTATATGGTACATGTATTTTACGCATATTTTGTTTCTAATATGTGTGTGTTTGGTATAGCTACCATTTAGAAAGTCAACGACTAATCTTCTTAATTAACATGTGTATTAGGCTAATTGTCATAACACTACCACACTACAAAATTTTATAATATTAGTTTAAACGTTTTCTGAAATATAGCATAAACTATTTAGTGAATTAGATGGTACTAGCTTTCAAAATGGCAGACCTGTGAACAAAAAGTATCAAAACCTAATGCACATTACATGTTCGTTGAGCGTACCAAATTTGGTTAGAATTCACTGAATAGTTACAGAGATATACCGTATCACACAAACAATTCAAATGGCCAACATTTTGAAAGACAGTGCAAAGCGTTTTTGAAAAGTATAAAAGTCAGGTCCTATTATTGTATAGAGTTTGGTTGAAATCAGTGCATGTGTTCAAAATATATTGGGGGTGGGGGGGAGGGACCTATAACCAGCCACAAAAACAGACACACAGACAGTAAGGCAATCTTATAAGCCAAGTTTTCCTTAGGAAGGCAGACTAGAAACCGTTGTCTGTTTTTTTTTTTTTTTTTTCGTTCTTACCACCTGTTTTTGTCATGGTACCTATGCTGCATGACTTGCCAGTACCTTGCTACATTTGTGCATTTAAAGTAGTAAGCTCATTTGTGGCTTGATAACCTGTTCATGAAACAGTATTAAAATATTATGCAACATATCTAAGGTCCATGAATATTACAACTTAGAAAAGTTTCGTTTATATAATATTAAATTTTCATATTTATTCAGGTTCAAGAGGTAAGTATACAATGTTGTCGAAACTCGAGATATCAGCATATTTTTAGCGGACCATTTTCAGCAGGTTTTCGAGTAAAATAATAAGGAAGGCATTTAGGTCAGAATTTTTAACAGGTAAATCAATGAATGTGTAAAACATTTAACAATTTTGTAAGAATATCCATAATCTGTAGGCCAAGTGGTAGATATTTCATGAATTTTTGGCAAATACTTTGTGGAACAAGCGGGTGAGCGATTGGTTTCGTCAGCTCTGCAGCTGAGTTCAAGCGCAGCTCCGCAAGTGGGGTAAGGTCCGTCCGTAAAGGCTGCAGCTGCAGGTGTCCTTGCTTCGTTCTCTGCGCATGCTGATGTGGCAACAGCGTACAGTTATCTGCTTGCGCGCCGTCACACTATTCGTCCGAGCCGGCCACCCCTCCCTCCCTCCCCGTCCTGCCGCCTGCAACCCTATCTAGGCGACTATTTCAACAAACAACGCTCTCAGAGCCGCCCGTTAAGGCGCATGTCTGCTGGCCGTGTGTTTGTGTGAGTGAGGCACGACGCCAAGGGCGATATTGACCGGCTCATCTAGAGCGGTATCGCCTCTACCGCAAGACAGTGAAATGGCTATTGTAGATCACTCGCCTGACACTTCTAGTGGTAACCCCATCTTTTTATATGCGGAATGTTTTAACCAAAGTTCTTGGCATGCTACTAGATTCAATTTCATACGAATCCCGTGAATTTTTATTATTATTATTATTTTTAGATATAGAAGGCTGGAAAAGCTGTTTTTAACCAATTTTTAGAGGCTTCGAAATTATTTTTCTAATCAACACCCTTACGTCATTGTTTGAAAAGTGTTTCCTTTTCATATATTGATACAGCTGGCATATGTGTAACAGATTCGTAAAAAATGTATTTACGAACATGGTAGACGAGGCCCTTAAGAATTCCTTCTCTTGCAATGCTACTGGATACCTATCGCGCTCCCAAGTATCAGAAGGTTGCTCTTAGGAAATCGTATTATTTGTAATGGTCGCGGATATAAGAAAGTGTTCTCAACATAGACGACGAAAAAGCATATTCACTGCATATAAATGTTTTATTTATTTATTTATTTATTTATTTTTTCGGTGCTTTGAAGAATGTTTCGAGAACAGTCCGAGCCATACAACTGAACCCACGCAGCCTATAGGTCGAGTCACCAAGCCTCATTTCTGTTTAACCCAGTGACATATTCCTAGAAGTTAACACTAGATAATCAGGAACTATTTAGCCTAGTTTTTCAAATGCAATGAGTTTAGTTGTTTAAATTCTATCCCAGTTTTGGAATAAAATACTATCAGAATAAAACGAGTTTCTAAACGAGTAAAAAAATTTAATTTTAGACAGTACATGTGCTTACACAATTGGCTCTTTGAATGAAGTTTTATTATAATTAGTTGTTCAGAAAATTTATTTCTCGAGATAATTGATTAATTAACTGAACATTACCTGTATAGTTCGAAAAGTTTAAAATTTTTCCTTAGTAAAAAGTGCGATTATTGTGTCATTATGTATGACACTGAGAAGAGTGACGTAAGAAGCAAATTGATTCAAATGTGACTTAATAATAATTTTAATAATAATATATTAACTACCCCATAATATTTATTATATATTTAGGAACAGTTAAAATAGCTTCATAAATTGTTGAGCAATTAGTTATGAAACGAAGTTATTCTGTGCTCTGCGTTGTGAAAAATATATTTATACTGGCGACCAAGCGAACATCCCTCTTGGTGCGTGCAGATTAGAAGAGTTGTCAGTCTGTTCTTGGATGCGGTGGAGAGAAGATCGTCACTGATATCTCGTACTGCCATTACATCCTTTGTAATAGAAAGAATGTGGAAACGGTTCAGTGTAAGCCCGCAGACTGCAAAAGTCAATATCGGTAATCGGAAACCAACTGCAAATATTGCGGCAAGGTTTTTACGCAACGTGCTACTGCCCACCGGCATGAATCTAGTAGCTGCCTATTTAGCGATTCCTCTAAGATTTTTTCGTGTGATAACTGTAGTGTCAGATAAGAGCAGCTTGAATCACACAGAAGGAATAGTTCAGTAGATATCTACCACATACTTTAAAACAAAACAGCATGAACTTATTCGATACGAGTTTACAAGCACCCATATAAAAAGGTAATCGACAGAAGCAATGGAGAACTGATCAACGTTAGAGAAATGAGCTGTGATGATTGTGTAAGCTGCAGTAGTAACGTGAATACGGAACCAGTATCGAAAACACCAGCAAGCTGTAGAAGACGACGTCGATCATTAGAATGAGTGAGATATTTGTGGTCAGCGTTCAACATCGAGGTCTTTAACGCTGGTGAGGGGTGACTTGACGTGAGTGTGGAGCAGCGCCGGAATGTAAGGGCGGGGGAAACAGGACATCCCCGAGAAAACCCGCTGACCAGCGGCATCGTCCTGCACGATTCCCACATGCGCAAATCCGGGGACCGGCCCCGCAGGGAATCGAACCCGGATCGCATTGGTTTTGCAAGTATCGTGGTGCTGTATTCACACGAACTGATAATGCGCGAAGGCATGAAGCAAGTAACTGTTTATTTGCTACATCATACACAGTGTATGTGTGCAACAACTGTGCAGCGGTGTATGCAAACAAGGGCAGACTGAATGCTCACAGCGGAAACTGTACTGTCACAGATTAATTCAACAACGAACATTGTTATCATTTGACAACATTGATTGTATATTAAAACATTTAGTAATAATGACTGGAAAAAATAATAAACAAATATTCAGTACTTAAACAATTGCCTGTGTTACTCACTTTGAGTTACCTACATCTGCACCATTAATTTTAGGATAAGGAAATCTGGAAAAAGAGACGAATTGATCGAAACTTTACGTTAGCAATTTCGAAAATGTTAGTAGTGTCCATATAATGCTTATGTTATCGCGGGGATATACATTTTTGAAGTGGTATAACTGTATCTGACGTTCCGTCAAGGAAGTTAAGATTCTCGAGGTTTCCACTTCATTAATTTATGCTTCAATAATACTTAAATTTGGTATTTAAAATCGTATATCGGGCAAAAAAACACTATAATTAATTTCTCCGTGGGAAGAAATTACGTTGAGATTACACGTAAAACGTGATGTGGGGTAGAATGTTACTAAAAAAACAGCATGCCTACTGTTAGTTCTTTGTAAAATCTCGTTGAGGTAACACGTAAATAAAACTTTCTTTTCTTTATTTAAGGTCTCGGCTTGACAGTTTGCAAGTATGGACACAGAGGTAAGAGAATGATTCTTCATAACTAGAGATCAAGGCCTGGTATCTCTATTGGCCAAACGTTGACAGTCCTGTTAACTTCGGGGCCAGCCGCTGGTCATAAATTTGGCGCTAATTATACTGTGTTTTTGTCGTCGTTTATTGTTATTAAATGGCGTCGTAGCTAAACAAACTTTCACGTATTTTTCGCAGAATGCCGAGAAATTGTTGTGTACCAGGATGAGAAATGTGAACAGCAATTCAACTCAGGTTCCCTGTTAAGGATGTTCGTCGATTCGAGGAGTGGAAGCGATGCATATATATTCACGTAAATTTTAGCAACGCACAAACCGGGACATTATAAAACACTGAGGATTTACCATTAGCATTTCAGTGAAGATTTATTCATCCCTGTTATGAAGAGGCTGAACCAGAATTCTGTTCCGGTTTGGATTTGCAGGTACGTTGTAAAGTATATTTATATTGGCATGTTAGTGTATTTGGTGTCAGACTCTGTTGACTACTAAGGGGCGTGCCAACTATTCTGTAAGTGAGGGGGTTGTATTGCAAATAACAAACACTTTTACTCTCTTGCTGTGTGGATTGAAACTTTGGATGTGATTGTCTAAATTTTTGCCAGTAAATAAATACTTACGTCATGCTAAAATGTAAATGCAATTGAAAGACGGGGCGGGCATAATTTGCGCCTCAGCCAGGTTTACTACACTCGTGTCTCTATCAACTGCCGATTACTCTCACAGTTACTGTCCTTGTGTAAAGTTGTGTAACGCCGTCTCATGGAGATAAGAATATATGTAAAGGAGATGGCATACTGTGACGTAGATAAAGGCGCAGTTTTGTGCGTCACATAGTTACACCGAGGCCTTAGTAAAGTGAAGAGATTTGGTCAGCGCTTAACATCTAGGTCTTTAGCGAGTGTGAGGGAAGGCATGATGTGAGAATGGAGCGGTGCCGGAATGAAGGGGCGGGGAAAACGGGAGATCTCCGAGAAAACCCGCCAACCAGCGGTATCGTCGGGCACGATTCCCACACGCAAAAATTTGGGGACCGACCCAACCGGAAATCGAAACCGGATGAAGACTTCGATGCTGAGCGCTGACCAAATCTCTCACTCTACTTTCCAAGGCTCTGGGCAGGTAGTGGCCATAGAGAACAGAGGGTTGCCATGGCATGACGCATAAAACTATGGATTCACCTATCTCCCATGCATTTCCATAGGAACGGCCACGTCTTCATATATGATAACCTCACTTAGCTTAACACTACACCGAGGAGAACGAAGACAAAATAAAATTACCTTTCATGTGTCGGCGTACTGTTCGTCAATACGATGTAAATATGCTGTCTCTTACTGTCTTTCGAAACCTCCAGGCGATAAAGCAGTTGGGTCAGTACAACGAAAGAAGATTTGAATCAAATTGAAACACTCTCTCCTATTTTATGTTTCTTGACATCCTCTTCATCGAATGCCTAGCATTTCATTTCTTCCTCATCACTTCGCTGTCCGCTTTCATCTTCGGCAGGCCGTTATTTGTCACCGGAGAGGCGTTTGTCTCTGTCCTCAATCTTCCTTTAGTCTCTGGAACAGAGATAATAGGCTACTTTTTACTGGGAGATTGGTGTTCATCGGGGTTGCTATGAACTCGTCAGACACAGCACGTTGCTCGCTATCGCCGGTTGGAATAGCGACGTCTCTGTGCATATGTGTCCAGGGTAGGGCTGAATTCCACCAACAAACCAGAATTTTGAAACGATATTTTCACAAAATATGTGAAAGTAAATTACCAATACTCTTAACGTCAAGTTATGTGTTGTTACGCTTTACTAATCCATAGCAAATTTCGGGGAAGATTTTTCACCCTTGTGAAAATAACAGCGGTTACTACTCTCTACTTACATACAATTTTTGAAGCGTCAGGAAATCCAAGTATTTGCTTAAGGTTTATTAAGTTATGTGACTTATGTGACAAAAATGATCGTTTTGTAGTAACGGTCTAGGACCTGTAGTTTTTATTCAAAACGCAGTAAAGGATTAAGTGTAGGCCTACCGTTAGATAGCTTAGAGAATAGGCAATACTGGGTATACGTGTGTTTCGTTTTAATCAAATGTTCTGATTCCTGACGATACAATGTATGAAAATAGAGGATGGTAAACCCTGTTATTTTCACTTGGGGGGGGGGGGGAGGGGAAGAACTTCACCGAAATTTTATATGGATTAGAAAAGCCTAAAAACATAATGTTATGTTCAGAGTGTTGGTCATTTAATTTTACATACTTTGTGAAAATATCGTTTCATGATTGGAACTTCAAAGGATTATTTCTTGGCTAATATTAAGTTAAGAATTAAAATGGTCTCTATATTTGGTGCTTATTATTTACTCAGGAATCACCTCTCACTTTTTGTCTGTTGAATTCAGACCCATCCTGTATACACTCCCTATAAATCACGCACACTAGTACACACATCAACAATAAGCAAAAAAAAAAGAAAAAAAAATTGTATGCATTCTTCCCTGAAAGTCGACTATGTAATTTAATTACTTTACATGTGTAATAAAAATACTACTTGATATTCAGTAATGACACTATGGAAAGCGACAACAGCAATAATAGAAAGTTAAAATGTTTGGTTAGAGATGACATTTCCAATTTAATTTTCAGGACAGTATTACTCCTACTAGAATACACCTTATGGAAAACTTAAACAATGTGTGCGTATGTGTTTACGTTTATATATATATATAAAGGGTTTTTTGCGGGGTAATGTTTCGCTGAAATATGAATGTATTTGGTGCCACAACCTTGAGGTTTGTGAGACGTGGGCTGATGCTGTCGGGGAACTCCAGTAGATAGTGGACTGCACAATAATAATAATCCATTTTCACCACTTTTGAACTTCATCCAAATAGCACAAATATCATATTTCTTAAAAATTTTGTATGTGACATGCACATTTGCACAGACTTTAAAGGTATTTGACCCCATAACCTCCCGAACAATAGATCGGGGCTACAAACAACTGCGCTACATAGGAACGTCGAAATTATTCATGAAAACTACTTAAAAAATATATAGTTTTCTGGTTCATAGGGGTTGTAGAACACCGCGTCACAGAATAAATAAGTAGTACTGTAAAATGAAACTCATGTATAATTAATTTCTTGCTGGCCGTGCTTGCTTTTCGAATCGTCTACCGTGAAAGTTCACAAACTATGTTATCTTATAAAATAAATAAAATGCATTACTCTTCTGATGCAAACACTAACTCAATATCACTACTGGTTAAGTAAGTATCATCGTCTGATAGAAAACTAATTTTGTGCCTTTTCACTTCTTAGGTATTGAATTTCGAAAAATCTTAGTTTCACATCTTAAACATTTGTTCAAGTATCCAAGTGACGTGAAAATCACGACGATTGCTCATTCAGTCAAAGGAAAGTAGATTATTAATTAAAAATCACATATCACCCCTGTACAGTACTGAGAGTTCAAATTTTGAAAATTCTTAAACCTTTATGCGGCCATTTACCTAATCATCATCATGAAGCAAAAATAAACTGAATACCTCGATAGGTTCGATGCATATAGAATATTTATCTAAAACACATTCCAGGTCTTTTCAACTCCAAAGAGACTGAATTTCGAAAAACCGTTGAATCGCATTTCAGACTACTTTACTGGTGTCTCTTGAACGTGAAAACATGAAAATAGCCGGCTGGGTTCAATATATATCAAAGAATATTTGAAAACACATTTAATCACTTTTCACTCGTGTACACCTCCTTAGGTGAGGAATTTCGAAAACTAGCGAAATTACTTTTCATGTATTTGAGTAAATATCAATCTTAAACAAAAATCACGTCGCTATATAAAATATCAATGTGGTCGATAAATATCGATTGTGAATCGAAAACAAATTTTACCCTTTGTTTACCTTTTTGGAGCCGGATTCGGGAAATTTATTTTAATGGTATTTAGATATTTACGTATGTATCAATCTAAAGCAAAGAGTACTTCAATATCTCGATTGGTTCGATAGCTATAGAGGAATAATCGAAAACACGTTTCACGTATTTTTACCCCTTTAATTATCAAATTTCGAAACGTCTTGGAGTCCTGTCGTATTCGTTTGTATACGTAACCAATTTAAGTAAAAATCATGACGGTGGTCAATAGCGTTTCAGTGATATAGTCGACTAATAAAAAAAAAATTTAGCCTATTTTCACTACTTGGGGGTCGAATTTCAAAAAATTCTAAAACTTCTTTTTGGATATTTACGTAAGCAACATTTCGAAGTGAAACCCAACTCTATATCCCGAAGGATTCTATAGATATCGATAGTTAATTGGAAACATATTTAAGGTACTTCACTCCCTTAAACATTGAATTAAAAAAAAACTTTCTCAGGGCTTGCCAACGACCTGAAGGGAAATCACTCAATACATTTCACGTTTCTAGGTCCAGGGGTTTGGGCTGCAGTTTGATATGTCAGTCAGTCAGTGTTCTCTTATGTATACATTGGGGGGGGGGGGTGCGTTAGATTGAAAATGCAGGAAGTCACGATTGCTTGGTTTTGCAGAATACTGCTGTGTCGTGATTGCATGCATCAACCGGGTAAACGAGTCCTTAAAACATTTCTGACAAATCTGACTCACTCATACGGATAAAGTCTCATTTGTCGGCGCTTTATAGTAATTTTAAAATGTTCTGATATTTTAGTATGAATAAATTAGTGCAAATATGGGTAGCTTTTATGTGAAATACTTTTATTATTTTATGAATTTTGATGCCAATACAGTATGTTTATACTATAATTAATAGTACTAGCACAGTTTTCCACACAATACTTAATTACTACGGGACGTGAGCGCTAATGAAAATTACATATTTATAGGGTTGTTAAGCTAACATGTATTTTTAACTGGGACTGTAAACGCCGCTGTTATCGACCGCTGCTTTATCATTGCCGGTTCAGCTGCTTAGCTGGAGAGTGTGTTTGAAGAGGCAATGACGTCATGTAAACCATACAACAGCTTCCACAGTTCACTGAAACTCGGCACTTGTTTGGGAACTGGCTGTTTTAATACTTGTAGCGAGGCGAACGCAAGATAAGCTTCGTTATGTTCAAACAAATTCGTAGTACAGCTACACCAGACTGCTGTGCTGACGTAGTTACATCAGTCTTGAATATGACTATTTTTTGTTAACTGTCGCCTCAATTCGGCGTCGTGTTTTCAAACTTGATAATATAATTGGTAAAGTATTTTTTTTTTAATTATTTTTAAAACACAAAGTGAATACTTTTATTTTCTACTAGCTATAACGCTCTTGTAATCACAGTTTCGAAATTAGTTTTCCCGCTAAGCCACACATATCACTAAAGAACATGCCAATTAATTGAATAACACTAAGATCACACAATTTTCGTTTAGCAAGATACGTCTCCGACGATTTAAGTAATAAATAAAATAATAAACTTAATTTCAACATTGGCAAATACCGCTTCTCCGATAAACGCTAAAAAACGGCAATTAATTTAAACTTCGCGCCAATCTTTATTGCACTACACTAGCTACATATTTTCCAAAGCAGGTGTACTTTATTGCATCAAATTGTTATGGTATAACTACATCAGTTTGAATAAAGCTACGACTTTCCCTATTACGACGATACGCCCTGTTTAATGGAACAACATTTGTTAGGTTCAGCCATGTCAGTCCCTATTTATGCTATTTCATAAATTTTTATTTTTTAATTCCTGAAAGGGAGCAGACTAGCCGCTACATAGAAAATTTGGAAATTGATTGAGCCTAATTTTTTCAAAGCGTAGTTTTTATGTTTCGGCTACTTTTTGACTTTAAGAAAATTTAATTAAGTCGATAGTTAGCCAAAAAAGCGAAACTTTTCTATTGAAAAAATTTGAATACGTAGTACAAACAATTTCCAGGAGTTCTATGTATCGCTTTTGCGATATCTGCTACATTTTTCGACTTAACAAATTTCACTCGCAAAAACAGCGTAAATAGGAATCCGTGGTTTTAATGACTTAGCTATAATAGGCCTACCAAATGGAGTGAAATGCAGGTATAATGTCGTCCAATGGTGAACGACGGATTGTTGCATCAAATCGGTACTTGCACTCTTGGTGAAACTGGAGAGTTGGTAGAATTTATTGTACTTATTTTTCTTAACATATTTGATTTTACGTAAGATTTTTGTGTGTTATTTTCAAGCAAATCATATTCATTTCAAGCAGAGTGTAATTGACTTTATTTCTACACATGGGCATGCCAGAAAATACAAATAAACGAAAAAATAATACTGTAACGTATGCACTGGCAAGGAATTATTTACATTATATATATATATATATATATATATAGTATTTTTCGCATGGCGGCCAAACCTAGTGTTTGTAGTAACGAGAATTTTTAGTGCCGCATTGTACTACAGGATGATATAACTTCTTACATTTGTGTAAATTTTTTGAGAACAAAAAATAAATAAACCAATGTAAACCTTAAGCCTTCTTGTAGACTATGATTGTTAGCGAAGTCTCGGTTATCTCCCCAGACGTAAATATTTCGAAAGATAATGTGTATATTATGCATAATTTCTCATTTATGCCACCTATTGGAATGTTTATCACAGTTATACAAACAGGACAGCGAGTAAAAGAAAAGACAATAATCACTGGATGTCTGTTATATTTAATTCTTTTAGAGACTTGTAGGTTTGTGTTTGTCCCAACAAGTAGCAATTACGGTAAAGTGGTGGAACAGCCTTCGCCATATTTGTTTACTAGTTTTATGAAAGCATTTGTTTCCGATTCAATTTTACACATTTGGCCATTATAGGGTGTAAAATATTATACATACCGTAAACATTAAATGTATTTTAGATCAATCTATTTCTTAATTCGGATTGTAGAAGTGCAGAGAGAATTTTTATATTGAATATTTATATGTTATATATCTAATGAAACAATTATGTTAATGCTGTACTCCAGTAGTCCACCGAACTCATTTTGGTCGAAGGAAAAAAAACAACTATTCGAAAAACAAAAGGATTAGAACATGATTTGTTTTGATCCCAGATGGCTGCAGTTGTCGGGTTGGCCAGTTTGGCGGTAGTCGGTCTCCTGGTCGCCGGGAGACAGCAGTCGTGGCCTACAGCTGCAGCACGCCTTGTACCTGCCGCTCCATGGCGCGGTAGAGCTCTGTCTCGTAAATGCTCGGCTCGTACTTCAGCACTCGACCGTCAGGAGTGTGAAGCGTGCCAGGCGGGTTTCTCGCCAGGTAGCCCCTCACTTTACGCAGGCTGGTGTGCGGCCGGCAGAAAGCGAAACATGGCTGTAGACACCAGCAGCACCACCCCTATGTCATGCCAAACAAAATGCGTAAGGGGATCAGTGCCCACCATTTTGGAATAATAGAACATTTGCTTTAAATTTGGCCTACCGATTTTTATCGTGTTTTAGGCATCTACAAGACAGGAGACATAGCTCCGTGCATTGTATACAGTTGGCGTTGCTTGACTGCCCTTACTCTATATTTGTAACAACCCCCTGGCAAAAAATTACTTGCTTTATGCTCTTGAACACCTACCCCAAATTTTTTAAAGTACTTTATTAAATCATGTCATAAAACAACATACATCTCCTTATCCTTTTTTGATTTACACATTGCCTCTCTTCAGCCACTTTTGCTTTGCTCCTTAGAGATTATGTTACTACATATAATTAGTATAATGATCAACAAAATAGATCATTTAACGTGATGTAAAACTAACTAGAAAAGTTTACAGAAAACGTGCTGTGCATTAAAATTTTGTATGAACTTAAATTAAACATTCGCCTTATCAGAGCAAAAGTGCTGCTAGAATGCAGTAAAGAAATTTTGAACTTATAGTAACATTAAGCAAACTGGTACTATACAACTAAAAATCTAAGTCCATATTTACCCACAGGGGTCTTATTGTGCCCTTAAGGGTCTTTATTCCTTACAATTTTGACATACTTAGATATTTGTGAGAGATTTCCAACCTTGTGAGCAAGACAAAGGGCTAGAATTTCAAACAATACATATAAACATAGATTGAATTTCTCAACTAAGAACAACTCATTATAGGACAATCCATTATATGATACTAACACGACAGATATCAATTGAAACAAAACAGGAATTAGAATTAAAACATTTGACAAGAATATAAATATTTTTAAGAGATAAAAGATTCTTACTTTTGATATAGCTGTAGGAAGGTAGTGGTTTCGTATAAGTGTGGAGTCGAAGTGGACAGCTAATCTTGGATCATTAAGGTCTATGGCCCATGAAAGTTGGTGGAGGAGGTTGTCTTTATCTGCATTAAGAATACATGTTTCGTAAGGATAGGAGTTCCTCCCCAGTGCTGAAAACACGAACATATAGACCTGAAGACGAATTAGGTCATTGCTGTGAGAATCTGTGCATCCTGACTATGAATTGGGACGGTTTTGAAATCTGCATTAAGATAAATATTCGCATCACAAATGTTTAGCATATTTGCTCTAAGGTGTTTTGGAGAATATGAATTATCGACACGAATGGTGAATGAACAGTGAGAAGGAAAACTATGAATGGCTGTGATGATATGTTTGGAAACTGATAATGATCTAAGTTTTGAGAAGAGAGTAGAGTGATATTTCGAATCGAAATATTTTTGTCAAGTTTTGTATAACAAGTACACAATCTATTTAACAGGAGCCTCGGGTGATATTGACGACTGCGGCTTAACATGAATGGTAAAATGGCATTTCCTGAACCAAAACTGATTATTTGGTATCATATGCATTTGTTTTGTGGCTATTATAAATCGCGAGAAGATTAGTCTTTCACCGACTTTATACAGGACCGAGAGGAGGGCGATTGGCTTACATGAAGATATAGTCGGGAGGAGAATCGTGTTTGTGGTTTGATACTAATTAATTCCCTTGGAGAACCAAATCGGAGGTTAAGATCTTGTATGATTTTGGGTTTGTCGCTCAGCTTACCTAAAGGAGAACATTCATAAGGCATCTCTCCTGAGAGTATGATATGCATAAATTTTTTCTTCTGAATGGGTATGTGGCCATCTTGTCCTAGTTGTATCCCATCGTCTGGAAAGGAGGCGGATGAAATGAGAAAAGGGAAGTCATGAAACAATTAGTCTTCTGTGTGGGATTTCAGTGTTTGCGGCATTGTGTATGATATATATGAAGTTCAAGATAACCATGCTTATGTCTGCTGGGAGCGAGGAACATCTAATTAATCAATATATTCTTGGAGTGTGTTTTATTTTCGTACTTTGACACAACGGACGCATGTACATTAGTTGCGTAAAAAGCCTATTTATGTACACACTATAACACATTTGAAGCAAATAATAGGTTGTGCCCTTAATACACAGTTGGAATGTATGAAACATCTAAAGGATCTCGCCAAATTAAATTATAATAGTTTCCCATTATTATATCTATTAGAAGGCGAATGTCTAGCTTGGGACTATGTCATTTTGCAGTTGCATACATAAACGACTATGAAATAAAGATATATCTATATATTAGTGATGAAACTAACTCGATACAGAAGTTACATGATTCACTAAAGCCTGCTGTTTTAGGTAAGATTTTTCCCACAAGTTTCGCTACAACTTACCAGATCTTGGCATGTAATTTGGTCCATCGCTAGTTTTGCCACACACTGTCATATTTTCTCATGAGCTTTTCTCAGAGATTATGATGCCAGCACCCATGACATTATTTTAGTGTAAATGTCTGACCCTCCTTCAAGTCTCAGTAAAGCTTTTCATTTAAAATATTTCATATTAAAGTTGATGCTTAGGTGACATAATTTGTCTACATATATTTGTCATTGTGTTAGGCGCAACCTCACTTACATTTAAATAACGTACAGAACTGCTTGTGATTGTAATTATTTCGTTACAAACTTTGCTGGGGGCAGAGCAAACTATTAACTATTCAGTGTGTGTGCGTTTTCGCGAGAAATTGTAGGAGCCAGTGGAAGATGATAAGAGACATAATTTACCTTTATCAGGTGAACTTAAGGGGTATGACCGCACTCCTCGCAGCCCCTGTTGGCATGGTCCTGACGTTCTGTTTCTTTTTGTACTATTTATGGCATTGTACGCCCAATTACGGCCTCTACTCACCTCATTCTCAATGGTAGTGGGTGTTGAGCCGGCCGATGTTGAGTTTAAGTGGAGGTTGGTTTCGTTTACCAACCGTTTTTGTGGTTTATGAAAAAAAATAAATTTTCACATAAATGAACGAAACATGATGTCTGTGTAAAGCGGGATATAGCTACTTTATATGTTAATATTTCTAGAAAATAAATGATCGTGTAAGGCGGGATGTGAGAGACGCATTGCCTTTCTCTATGACGAGAGTGGGTTCACCAGAAATATTGTTTCACTTTTCTCAGTTTGTAAAGAACCAATGACAGTTTGGTTACACCTGGTCGGTAAAGAGCACTAGAATTATTATAGACGAATTAATTTTTTGATGATATATTTTTTCCAGATCAAAGTTTACGACACCTTTAATTTATATTGCCCGGGGCTGAAGCGAGGAGAGGATGCATTAGCCCAGCAGTGAAGTTCGAATTGGCCAACTACGTTGGTAACTTCCCCCGTACATACCAACCTGTTCTCGATTATTGAATTATCTAAATGTTGCAAAACATATCACTGTGCCGTTTCAAAATTTGGAAACCGTCAATTGTTTTACTCTGCCCATCTCTCAATGCAGCAAAAAAAAAGTATAAAACATAATTAACGTCTCAGCACAGTGGAAAACATGTAGAACACGTTTCGCAATAATGGAATATGTAGGGAGCAAAAAACCCTTGAAAAAATTTGGAAACCATGTGAGATAAAACAATGTTCTGGGTTTTGTCTTATCTCACATGGTCTCAGATTTTTTTTTCAGGAAACACTGTTTCAAATTTAAATTTTCAAAGACTTAGTGCTTAGTGCTTATACTTAGTTATTAATTAACGTTTCGTGTGCCAAAGTTTGTCAAATTTAGATACATCCTGTGTTTACATTATATAATAAATATGTATATTTGTTTACGTATATTGGAAATGTGTCAAAACATTTCGCCGAAGCGGTTATTTGTTTCATTCTATTCTGCCCATCTTTTGGGATCGTAGGTCGTCAACTGCCAGTTAATTTTGAACTGGTCGGTTAAGCGAACAACGGAACTAGTTCGTTCGCGCGAAAATGTCTTGCATTGCCCTTGTGTTCGCAGTACAAAGAAGTAGCTGTGCATGCGCCAAGATTCTCTCTCTCTCTCTCTCTCTCTCTCTCTCTCGCAAGCCTTTTTTTTGTTCTCGCCATTTTTTCTGCTCCTCTGACTCGCCCATCGTGTAGGGACAACTAATTGGTACGTACCAGTATGTACAGCAAAAAGGGGAAAAAACATATATCGCGAACTTGAAGTGTGCTAGGTCTGTCGAGTAGTTCGAGCAGTTCGGGGACCGATGCAGTTCGAGGACCGATGCAGTTTGCGTCGTTCGTTTCGAGATTTTTGTCCCACGATTTGTCATTAGAACATATAGAACTTCTGTTTTTATTCTTTAACATTTTACTGCAAATACTATGATTGAAAAAAACAGTGACTTCTACTATAAAAAAAATTACTTGCTCCCTCACCCATAGCCTATTTCGTTACCGACACTGGACTGGTTACATATTTTCTGAGACGTGTTGATGTAACAATGTTATGCTGCTGTGCATAGCAGGTTATATTTATGTATTTATTTGTTTGCGACTTATTTTACAGTGGCGAAATTAAGGTGTAACCATCTAGTCTTACACTTAACCACTGAAAAGAAAAAAAATCCAAGACAACAGAAAATAAAACTCACTGAGAAAAGAATAATGCGAGAAGTAATAAGATATCAAATTACAATGAGTATGAGTGTTACTATCTAGAACATAAATCACTCCTGCTTAATATTAAATCGAGACATAATAATTCAAAATTGTGGTTTAAGTACGGAATATTGATATATGAACAATTATGAAATAAATAGGAAAGATGGGTAAACTGGATTCATTAGACTAGACAAAAATAATAAAAGAACTAAAGCTATATTTAACTAATAATTCCACAAGGAAACTCTGGGAAATATTAAAATATGTAGTGTACTAAGTAAATCTTATGGGAACTTGATTTATTACATTACTACATACTTAAAAAAAGTATATTTTCAAGAACATAAGAAGTAAGCCACACTATCAACTACTACTGAGAATACACAATATTACATTTACATTCACACACGCACATATGCACAAACTCACATATACGCTAACATGCATACACGCAAACATATAAGACACTCGCACATACATATGGGACAACAAGTGTAATATCATCCACTATTCACATCGAACTAATTTTTAAAATGTTAGTTTAGCAATTAAAAAGTGAGTTATGTCTTTACAATGTTGTTTTGCGTGCAGAGTTCTTTACTTACTGTACAATGAATAGTAATTCGCGTATTGTACTATTAAAGCAGAATCACAATCACAATCACTCTCAATGTGTGCACGACGCACATATAGGTCATTCAGGATAAAGTGAGCACTTTGAAACCCTAGTGAATTTTTTCTTTTAGAGATAATTTATAGTTTCTTGCCACATTTTAATATAAACAAAGATATCTTATTAACAATCAGAGTCCATAAATTACAACATATTAAAAAGTTAACTCTTGAAGTTACAATAAATAATACTTTTTTTTTAATTATTCTAGAATCAGATGTTCTTCAAAAGTACCAGTACGGTACTCACTTTATCGTGAACAACATATACGTACGTAAGGTTTTGAGGATTGGAATTATTATATTAACTACGAGGAATCTAGAAATATAAGTCAATTTTTAGAATTAAAGATAGGCAATCATTGATGGTACATCGTTTTAGTCGAAACGACTGAGAGGAGAGAACGCGAGGACTCGCATCGTGACGGCGAACTTCCTAGGTATTATAACCTATAGGTCGGTGAAATTATATAGTTCGAGAAGCAGTTCGCGTCGTCCGTGTTGTGTTGGTTACGCACTTCCGCGAATTGTTAACTGAACACATCGAACTTCTGTTCTTATTCATGTTTTTGAAGATTGAAAACATAGAAAATTAAATATTTTTAAAATTAAAGACACGCCCCACCTGCATTTTGTTGCTGCGCAATTTATTTACGCGGTTGAGTTAATGTTATGTTTCCGTGCATAAGTTTGATACGCTTGTAAAATGTGGTTCTTTTGAATAGTAATCGAGTAATTATTAAGGTATATTCACATTCATGCCTAACATGCAAAAGCATAGCTTTGGTAACTGGATTAACAATATAGGATTGAAGCTGTTTTGTTAGAACAGAACATCAGCTATTTATTTATTTATTTTTTAACCACATATAGATCCCATTTTCGACCAAAATAAAATGCTCCAGAATGTAGGTGTTGTCATTGTACATTGATACATACAATGCAAAAAATTACAATTGCAAACACTATAAGAAAAACGAGATAGGCCTATATAAATACTGTAATAAATAGAAAATACAAGTTTCCATTATAACACAATTCTCAAGATAAAATATAGTCATTTAAATATTCATTTATCGAGGAATAGGATGTTTGCAGCAAAAAAGTATTTAGAGTTTTTTTTCTGTACTTCCATTAAAAAGTGTTTTCATCTCTTCAGGTAATTTCATGTCCTCGCTCTTGAGCTTTGCTCCAGAGGATTAGTAAACCAAACTGAAAGATTGTGTTTCCTGTAGTAACAATAACGTGAAAATAAATAAAAAATTGAAAATCTTTACTGACATGTAATTGATAATTTTTTGATATAACGTAAGTGAGGATACAGGACAGTGAAAATTATTTTTGTTTTGTGTGTTATAGTGGTATGTCTTATTATTGTTAGTCTTAAGATTTTGCAAATTTTCTTTGATAAATACTAGTACTGAGTTAATATATATATACTTGGTAATGTTAATATTTTATTTGTTATAAATAATTGTTTACAAGAGTCTCTGTATTTTGTATGGTTTACCACTCTAATTGCTTTTTTTTTTAGTTTGAAAATGTTCTTAGCTGTCACTGAATTGCCTAAAAAAATTATGCCATATGAAATCAAAGATTGAAAATAAGAGAAGTACATATTTAACAGCTGTACTTAATTTAGGCTCTAGATTATCAACATGATTTTTCAACTTAGATGCTCATCAATCGTCAGTCCTAAAAATTTTGATTTAACAACTTGTTTTATTTCTGTTCTATTTACTATAATTTTATCCAATATTAAGTTTGCTGTACGAGGAGAGTATTTAATGTAGTTAGTTTTATCAATATTAACTGAAAGTTTATTAGCTGCAAACCAGTCGCATAACACATTTATATTCATTGGCTCTGCTGTTTAAGGTAATCATTTCTTTATCCTTTAGTAAAGTACATGTATCACCAGCAAAAATGATAGTTTTAGCATACGTCTCAATCACACTGGGTAAATAATTTATATAAAGAAGGAATAAAAGTGGCCCGAGTACATATCCCTGTGGTACACCATGTCTGATGGTTCCTGGCTTTGATGTGGCATGAACAACATTTTTTATTACAACCACTTGCTGTCTGTTAGTCAAAAAGGTTCGAAACAAATTTAAGAAACAATGTATAACTCCATAGTACTCCAGTTTTCTTAAAATTATTGTATGGTTAAAACAATCAAAAGCCTTAGTTAAATCGTAAAAAACAGCTTATTATGTACTGTTTATTCAATACTTCCAAAATATTCTTTGTCAAGTCATACGTTGTTTCGTTTGTTGAAGATTTAGTTTGAAATCCAAATTGTGTTGATGTTTAAGTATTATGTTTATTTAAATGGTTGGATAATCTTTTGTAGATAACTTTCTCTACAATTTTTTGAAAATGTCATCAGTATAGAAATTGGCCTATAATTTTGAACATCAGTTTTTTCCCCTTTTTTGTATATTGAAAATACAATGGCATATTTTAATCTTTCAGGGAATACACCACTTCTTAGATCATTATTTGAAATTAAACTTAGAGGCTCACATATCTCATCTGAACAATATTTAATTACTCTATCTAATTCATCGTAACCTGTAGAGCACTTAGTTTTTATGCCTTTTATTATTGTCTTAATTTCGAATGGTGTAGTTGGTAGGATCATAGTGCTTGGTTAATTTGAGCAAAACGAGGTTTTTAGACAGTCCATCGGCTTTTTGACTTTTTGGTTTAAAGATACCATGTTTACGTTATCTGCAACAGTTAAGAAGTAGGTATTAAATTCATTGGAAATTTTGAAACTATTTTGTGAAGTGTTTTTATTTATACTAATTTCTAAGTCGCTTGTTTCCTTTACAACTGATGTTACTTTTTTAATAACATTCCAAATAGTTTTTATTTTATTTCCAGATTTATTATTTAAGTCATTAAATTATACGTTTTTGTCTTTGTTTATCACATTTTTCAAAATTCTGCAGTAATGTATGTAACGGTTGACTTTTCCCTGTGTTGGGCAGTTCTTTTGTTCAACATACATAACCCTTTTGTGCTTACAAGATATTTTAATTCCACTAGTTAACCATGGTTTTTAGAATTATTATTCTGTAAAAGTTTAGTTTTAACAGGACAACACTCTTTAAATTTATTAAAAAAACAGTTTAAGAAGTCATTGAACTGTATATTAGTATTGTTTAGGTTTCTTACATAATCCCATGATACTGGTTTTAAACATAACCTTAGGTGTAAGAGTGTTTCACTTGTTATTTGTCTGTATCTAATTTTCCTGTTATTCTTACTTAAATTGTTTTTGGATGTACAATACTTAAAGGTAAGATGTTGTGAATCGTGATCAGACAGCCCATTAACTAATGATGCTGTACAACAATATATTGCTGCATTGTTATTCAAGAAAATATTGTCAATAATAGTGCTACAATTAGCTTGTATTCGAGTTGGAAAGTTTTTAAATTGTAGGTTTGCATTACATTGCATAGATCATTCTTTTGATTACTATCAACTGCATAGTTAACATTAAAGTCTCCACATACTATGATTGTTTTATTAGTTGTAAAAATTTATTTCAAAATAGATCCAGCTGTTCCAAAAATGAACTGTAGTTACCTGTGGGTGCTCGATAAATGGATATTACAAAAAATATATGGTTAAATAATTCAATGCAAACACAGCAACTATCAAGATCAAATTCAGAACATTATCTAGACACATCTATACATTTAAATTTTTAGTTATTTCTTATAAAAATACATACCCCACCTTGTTTTGCACTTTCTCTACAGTAAGCTGCACCAAGGGTATAACCAGGTGGAAAATTTTTTATCTATTTCTATATTACGAAGGTGGGTTTCTGTAAAACATACATCAATCTTATCACATGTAATTTTAGTTACATCATCAATGAAGATTGATATCTCATCAGTTTAGTTTTTAAAGGTCGAATATTCTGGTGGTAAATATTAAGAAATTCATTTGTTTGCAATTTATTGAGGTCATTTCTCGTACTCTAGGATTTAATACTACTAGCACTGACCCCAGTAATGCTCAGTTGTTTGCATGAAAACCCTCATACTCATGTGCCATTGGAGGAAGTTGGTCAATTTTATCCTTATTACAACTGAAATAAAACTTGTATATTTCTTTTGCAACTTAAAATTTACCAATATTATTGAGATGTAGGCCATGCTTAGTAAAGCATTTCCGAGGTAGGCTTTCAGTATTAAAGAATGAATAATTAAAGACTTTACAGTTTGGCAATATTCGTATTTGTTTTCTTGATTTCCCTGCTTACGAATGATTCTGGTACTAAATCATGACGTATAGGTATTCCACAAACTACAACATTTGTATTGCTTAGTTTTGGTAGCACGTTTTTCAAGATCTTATTTACATTTACCTACTCATTGTGGTAAACATAATTTGCACCTGAAAAAATGACAGCGAGATCTTTTTGGTCATGATATTTCTAAAACTTTCCACTGACTTTACACATTCACTTATTTTAGAGTTTGGCTTCACAATACCTAGACAGTTCACCTCAGGTGGAATTAAAGTATTTAGCTTAACAGCCAAATCCCTACAGTGACTATCAGATAACATGTTTATTTGTTTATTATTGCTAGGCGAAATGCTTTTTCGTCGAATTTCAAAGGATATTTTGTTTTTCACATTATTTAGGCCTATATCTGTTTCACTGTGAAATGTTGCCTGCTCCTCCACATCATTTAACAATGCAAACTTGTTACTTGTTTCAAAAGTTACATATCAATAGGCAAATTTTTTCTTACCTGCCGCCACCGTTGCCCATTTTCTTGAGCCAGTTTCGTCATTTTCACTTGCTGAGTGAATTTTACTATTCACCAATCCCCGCAAGTCTTTTTGTAGCAAAGAAACAATCTCGCGTAATGACTCTACTTCTTCTTGTAGTTTACTAACTAGACACTTTTCTTGTTGCAAGCAGGAGAGCAGGTGTTTATCTTTTCTATTATCTTGAGCACGATCTTGAGGTCCGTCCAAATCGCCATTTTTTCTTGCTTCGCTACAGTTTGTGCTGAACCATTCAGTTCCCAATGATGTCGTTTATATAAAATATTGCTGCACTTTTTATAGTGATACCAGACATCGCAGCCATCACACAAAACTCCGTTTTTAACTAGCCTATTGAACTTTCCACACTTGTAGTTAAAAATTACAGTACAGTTTCTTTCGTGCGTCGGTTTAGTTACATCACTCGGCGCCATGATGTGCCAGGAATTGTGACATACAGACGACAAACAACAACGGAGGGACTGAGGCAGCTATTCTCTCCCTGCGAAGCACAATCAGAATAATAATGGCACAATAACAGTTTTAGTTCGATACAAACATCGTATAACAATTATATGACCAAAAAAGTGAAAGATTTAAAAACCATTAAATAAACGTTTAGCTTTTGCAACCGAACATTTTCAGATGGTGAACTACACGCGAAAAGCAACGCTAGGAGCAGCACCGTCACACCTTGCAGACGGCCGGAATGGCGATGGAAATGTATTATTTGTATACGTGGAAATGGAAACGTGACTTTATTTTCATTTTCAAGGTCTCATGTAGATATATGCAGGGTGTAGTTTACGTATATAAAACTAATATTTTTCGCGGTGAACTATTTAATGTGAAATATGTAATAAATTGTATTCATTACAGTGTGTATTAGAAGCGACACGAAGTAAAGCCGCATGGAGAGTGTGTATCAATAAATTATTTCTTTATGTCGAAGATACAATTTACAAGGAAAAAATTAAAATATAATATTTTTGGCATTCTACAAAATAGATAAAAAATTTTGCGCATCAAAACAGTTCGTTCAGAATGCTTATAAGGTTATGTGATGCTTGAAGGTTAGTTCATGCTGTTGTTACAACATAATACATATATTCATATTATCATTACTACACATTGAATAATACTTTACATAAAAAGAGATAATATGAGCTTGTAATTTCCATGTTACCAGATATTAACGAAACATTCTGCAAATGTAGCTTCCGGAAAGTTATTTGTAGCATTTCTATATATAAAAAAATAATTGGCTGTTAAAAAATAAACATAAAAATGGAAAAATAATTGAAATAATATTCGCACGGTAAGTATATATTTTAATACTTATAACTGCATAAACATGTCAACAACTTTATCATTTCAACAATTTAAAATTATAGAAGACAATATGGCCGCCGCATAAGCTCGTGAGGTGTATCGCTCCCAGTTTTAAGTGTTTAAATAAGATTTTACTTAATAATATTCACATTCTATTACGGACTGTTATCTTTTTATTGTTTTTGTTGAACATAGTTTGTTTAGGAGAGAAATTACCTCTTGGAACACAAGTTATATGCGATTGTTAATCTCTTGTTTCCTGATTGTTGTTTGTTTACCTAATAACTATCTGGTTAATTCGTTACTGTCTTGTGTATTTGTTGTAACAACTGACACCAATATTTTCAAAATAATATATATCTAAACATATATACTTTATAATAACACTAAACTAATTGTTTGCTATACAGAACTTTTAGATTACTTTAATAAGAAATTCAGCACAACTTTGTAGTCCTAACCTCAAAAATTACTTTCAAAATCAGTTCTCACATTTCTGGGTGCAGTTATGACTTGGATGGCATTTTGGAGAGTGAAACAAAGCACATGAATTTGAAATACTTCCTTGAGATCAATGGATGAAATCATGTCCCTTCTCCCATTTGTTGTATGATTATTTGGGTTTAATTATTTAGTTGTACATTATTTGTCTGCTACCATAGTTATAATATATATGTTTAAAATGTGTGCGGGTAGGGAAGACTGGACACAAAATAGGTTGTTGCATATGACTGCTCTTGTAGAGCTAACATTACAGAATAAATAAATAAATTCCAAGAGGAAGAGCACATTAATATGAGGCAGACTGAAAGTAAAGATTTATTATATAAAATATTGGGCAGTTTAAATAGACACGAAATATTGAATTACAAAATGCGCATTTGAAACGTTATCATTTGATATAGTATACAGGGCTATGCAAACACTTTTTAAATATTACCTTTCTTGGGGGTCCCCTTAACAATCTACGTTTTATTTAGTAGAAAACATGATATTGATAAATAAAGAAATTATTAATTTTATTACATAAGGTCAAACGTATAAAAGTAAAAAAGTCCTGGATCACTAAACGTAGTACGTAACACAATTAAAGTTTATGCGGCTACGTAGAACTTAGCTGAAACGTAGAACGTATCAGCGAATAGACGTCCAAAGAAAGGACATGTTGAATGTAAACGGCCAAAGTAGAATCCTTTAATTATCGGAAACGCTGGCTTACTTGAACTTGAAATTGAAATATTGTTCTCGAACTTGAACATGAACCTTCCACTGTAACAAATAAAAAGGGAAGGGGAGAATTAACGTTACTTTTAAACGTAACAAAACAGGGCCTAACAAGCGTGGACGTGGTGGGATGACTTACCAAACGGAGGGTAGTCTCGTTGGCTTGCATCTTGAAGTACACAAAAATTTTTAAATTTTATCACAAGTGCCTCAAAATTCATTCATAAAAGTGTAAAAGTAAACTACGCAAAATGGTGTGAAAACAAATGATAAATAATTTTGGGTACTGGGTCCCGAAGACTGGCATCTCCCTAAAACCAGGAGCAATGTTAAAGTACGTCACGCTTGTCGAGTGGAGGCTTACACAATGACGTTAAAATATGTGGTGCGGTGAGTGTTGGTGACGCTGAAAAGCTTAGAAAGCCGCAGACAGACGTCGCATAGAGTCTATAGAGTGCCGAAGGCAGTACATTCTGTGCGTGACGGATGCTGCATGTGGGAGCATGAAAAATGTTAAGTGGTACAAAGGTTATCTGTTGTGCCTGCAGTCGAGCTGAAATGCTGCAGTGCGTGAATCGCGCCAACGCAAGGATGCGTAAGGAGGACGCTGTCTCTCTCCAACACTGTGACAGCACATACGTTATTTCTTGTGGATATTATTACAGACAGATAGTGGCGTGACGAGCTGGCCCATGAAGCGAGCCTATAGTCGCTTTGGCTGGACTGGGAGACGTGAAAATATACTGTAGTACAACTAGCAGAGGAACGCTGCATAAAAATAATAGTCATGGTACCCTTGAATTACTAATAAAGTTTAAATTCTGTTAATAAATCACTCTCATATTAGAAATAATAACACACGTGCGGAAAAATACAAGTACAAATAGTATACAACTAATAAATGTGCACAATCATTGTGGGTCACTGGTTGAAGATGGTATTGTTTGTACTTCTGTGACAAGTGGTTTCACTCTCCATGTGCCAGAGTCAATGTCGATGCTGTTCCTAGGAGTGAATGGAGATGTATTTTACTGTAATTGTGAAGGAAAGCTAGTCTAAGAAAAACACTATGCTGATAAAATCCAGGAGAGAATGAACTTCTAAGAAAAAGAAGTAGAGTATTGGAAATCAGAGTGTGTCAAACATACTGAAAAACTAGCCATTGTGAGAGAGGAAAATAGTGAAATACTCCAAGACATCTGTTTAACTGCTGGGTTAGCATCCTCTCAAGAAAACTTTTTTAGAGTTTTTGAAAGTAATAACAAAATGGCCAGGCAGTCATTTTCACCCTAGTCTTATCCAAAGATCACCCAACCAGAGCTGCCATGCAGAAACAGATTCTTTGCCTATACTGACTTGAAAGAAGATGAGTCTGAGATCATCCCTCTTTCATCCATCAACCCAGGAAGATCCAGGAGGAAAAGGAAAGTTCTGATCCTCGGAAGCAGTCATGCGATAGTGCATCAAGGAGAGACTTGATGAGGGCTATGACGTTCTTAATTTGCAAACCTAAAGCATGATTTGGCAGTGTTGTAGAAGATGGTAGTAGATTAACTGATGATTTTTGTAAATCATACCAAGTTGTCATTGTGAAGTGATTGGGTAACTATACTGATAGGAGTGAAAAATATACTATTGGTAAGGACATGAGCAACATTGCTAGGGCCACCTGTCACACCAGTGTGATGATCTATCTATGTGACACCACAACGGAATGACAAACCTGTCCTTAAGAGGAAGGTGCACGCAGTTAACACTGCTCTGTGGGGCTGTGTGGGGTCAGCCAGATTCTACCACATTTATGTAATTGAAATAGAGGAAATAACCAGGGCCGATCACACGAGACATGATTTGCACTTGAATCGTTCGGGCAAGTGGACACTTGCTGACTGCATTGCCCGCAGGATTCAGGGCGACCATGGCTCAAGCCAAATATTCAGGTTATTGTTGGTAATCGTGAGAATATTTTAGGTTAAATCTTCGATGCCTTTACGATTAAATTCATATAACAAAAAAGTTTCACTCATGCACCCAGCCTCAATAATATATTATAGCTGTTAAAGTAATAATAAACTGATACAAGCAAATGCAAGTCAGTTGTGCCTTTACCATCAAAATATTAGGGGTGTAAGTAGAAAAATCAATGAACTCTCAATATGCCGAGAACAATTGTCTACAGAATGCAGCCTGGATTTTAAAATATTGTGTTTGACATAAACTCATTTAAAAGAACGATTTTTTTAGCAAATAAAAATGTCTGGTTATTCCATATGTTATAGTTATTGTAGAACAAGTATGGCTAAGGGGGCAACATGTGTTTACATTAAATAAAATGCTAATGTTAGTTATAAAAATGATGTGCATTTAATATGTGAAGTTAGAGTTTTTGAATGCAGTTGTGTTTGCATAACTGAAACAGGTAAAATAAAATTTTATTATGAATGTATGCAGAGCCATAAAAGGCAACTTCAATAATTTTCTGAAACTGCTTCAAAGTAAACTTAAATCTGTTTACAGACCTAACCCAGAAATCATTTTCTGTGGAGATTTTAATATTGATATCTTAATAGATAGGAAAAGAAAAATGAACTAAATAGTCTACTTGACACAACTTGAAATCTATAGTTAACTTTACCGCCAGAATTGATGGGACCTCCGAAACAGATATCAATAACATTTTTATTGAGAGTAATCATGTTTAAAAATATTAGCGTTTCCTAATAGTAAATTGCCTGTCAGACAATGTTGCAAAAGTATTAATTATGCCTTAGTTTATTATGCCATATAAACACCTTAGTTATAAGAAAAGAAAAATAATTTCATTAGAGACTTAATACAATTCAAAGATGGTCTACTCAAGAGAACAGTGGCCTAAAACGGCCTAAAATCTAGAAGTCAATTATTCGATTGATCTATGTTTATACATATTGGAGAAGAGTTCGGGAACTGTTTCTTTGTAATATTTGAAAGATATGGTGATTTATTCTCCGACTATCTGCTTCCTGTCATCCTGTACAGTAGCCGATTCATCCTCCCTCTGACATCGGCTCCCACCCACATAGCCCTTACTCCTCATTTAGTTACTCTAACTCTGAACCATCGATAGTAGTCAACAGGGATCGGCAGCATGCCACCCTATTCGCTCCTCCTATCTTCATTCGTTCCCCACATCCTTTCAACATACATATGTCCCAGGATCCTACTCCTACACTCAAGTCAGCCAATACCCTCCTCCCTATCAACTTCCTCAGACCACTCTGGCATCACCACTTTCTCATCCCCCTTCATTCTTCTACCTTCATCCTTACCCTCTCCCTTTTCAACCTCTTTAGCCTTCAGTTGCTCAATGGTAAGTATCTCATCCACACCCATGGCCACCACCTCCCCACATTCATACCTTTGCTATTCTACCTGTTCAAGCTGTTTAGCACACTACTCCGGCCGCCGATCCTGACTCTCAAGAGCCCATCTCTGCAGATCCTGTCTCTTAAGTCACCTATGGTGAATCTACTTTACGTGTTGACGATTTCCACATTGAAAATGTGGGGATGGAACTTGGGGCCAAAGCTTCTGCTCCTGGATCAGAATCACCTCTTCCGTCTCATCTGCAACAAGACGTCTCTACCATTCTTTCTGCTGTCGGCGGTTTTGCTTTGGTTCCGAAACACAGAATTGCTCACAATCAAGCTACTACTCTCTCCGAAAACACACTCTCCTACCATTTTTCACTACTCAGTTCCGCAGATACATCATACTCCTCTACTTTGACTAACACTATCCCTGTCACCTCTGACACTCATGTACCACAACCGACTAGACTGAAGCTCAAGGATTCTTCTGCTAAGTTCCAAACCTCCTGCTTATGCATCTTCCTCCTCTCAAGTCTTTCCCACCTCCTACTAAAGTACTGCTCACACCACTGCTCCTCCACTGAAAAATCACTTCGTATACCACCCATCTCTTGCGTGGTTTCTCTTGATTCCCATCCATTTGCCACTGACCAACATCTCCAAACTGAATTAACAGGTAAACTATGGGTGACATCAGTAGGAGAAAGAACTTCCTTCTACACTGACAATGCACATGATCACGACTATCTGCACAATAAACTGGCTGCTCTTGGATACCGACCATTCACGACCGGACGAAAAAGTGGACCGTCTTGTCATCCGAGGCCTACCGTTGATCGTGACTGAGGACGAATTGAAGGATCAACTGAAGGACCAAGGACTACCTGTTGGCACTTAGAGATGGCAGGCATTCCGATTTCTCGGAACCATTCCAGAACCTTCCAGTACCGGAAAATGAACAGTTAAAAATTACTGTTCTTTTCGGAACCATTCCGGATGCATGCATGTGTGTTGCGACATTTGAATTCCATGAATATGTTATTATCAGGGGCGTCACGTGGAGTGTTCCAAGGTGTGCGGTGACCAGCAGAGACTATACATAACACTGAGTTGTCTGAGGAACCATTTGACTTGTATGGTCAGGAACACTCCACAGCCAGTAGCGTACAAGAGGCAAGGTACGAATTGTCCTATAATATATACACCTTGGTCTCTGCAACAACACAAAGCGTATAGTCGCTGCTAATACCACACGCCTTGGAGCACAGCCACACTACACCACTGGTTATTTTCTGTAATACAAGAATAAACACGAGATTATAACGAACGTCAGTTAGAAGCAATAAAATGCTACTTTTATATTTTTTAATGCAACTAGCATCAGGCAACAAGCAAAAAAAAATATATATTAAATTTTGCACAAGGACGATAAATATTATTTAAAAATACTATTTGCCCTTGAGTAGTTTCAGTAAATAGCTACACAAACAATGTACTGTATTGATAATTAAATATAATATTTCCCCTGTATTTCTGATACTGCATGAATGTTTTTAGCCTAATGTAGGGGAATATTTTTCGGAACTGTAATTATAAACGGTTCCAGGGAAAGGAATCGGGACTGGGATTCCGAAAAATCCGAAAGAATGGTTCCATCGGAACAATATAATATTCTAGTACTTTCGTACAAAAAAACTTCAAAATTTGTTAACATTTACTGTAATTAATTTTAAATTACTTAATTATTAACAACTTATGGGTTAAAATTTAAAATGCAGTGAAGTATCGGAACTGTTGTCAAATGAACTGGAACTCTTTCTTCGGAACTGATGTAATGATCAGTTCCATCGGAACTTTTATGAACTGTTTAGAACCAAACAGCAAAATTATTTTAAAACAATTAATTACAATATCACACGAAAACTCTTGTGTGTAGGAATTTTGGTAACAGAAAATACTATCTGCGCAAAGAGTAAGGATAAAACAGTAATAGCTTAGGCCGTAGTGGAAACTAATAGTTGTGTTATGTGGAACTGTTTCAGAGCCCCGGAACTGTATTTTATTAACCACAGTTCCGATAAGATTCCAGTCTCGCAGGGAAAGCTGAAATTAAATGAACTGCTCTTGATCGGCCTATATTATGAATTCTGTAGATTAAGACAATCACTGAATTCACAGAAATGTTTACAGAAAAGTACTGTAATTATACAGAAGTAGCTTCCGTAATTTTTTGTTTACGGAGGTTTTTCTGTATTGCGATTTTACGGATGTTTGACTGTAACTTTCCATTATTTATGACAATATTTTTATATAATTGTAAAGCATATTTTATTGTGATTCTTTAAGAAATGCTGGTATTAATGATCGCTATGATGCCTAGAGTTATTGTGCATGCACACTGACGCGAAACGAAGAGAAGACATGCCGAGCGACGAGCAAAACAGCCAAGGTCTCGTATCGCGCATGGGCGAAGGGCCGAACAGTCCAGTAAGTGACAAGTGTTCCGATGAGGCCACACACATCTTTTATTCTCCACGCCTCACCTATTCTGCAGTGGGTGGCCCCACGTCACTAAATGGAACTTATCACAACTGAAAAAAAAAATTGCACCTCTTCTCTGCATTTCGCGCCTGCATGTATTCACCTTTCATGTTATTTATTTCTATACAGTGAAATCTTTTTCTCATGATGGTAGTGATGTTCTGTAAAATCAGGATATCAAGAACAAAATTTGTTTCTTCTAAAGTTCGTCTCTTACCACTGAATGGAATTCTGTTGCTAACCATGTTGTCACTGTGGTGCAATGGTTATAGTGTCCACCTTGTAATCTCAAGGTCGTGGCGTCGAACTCCTGCGAATTCGATAAATTTTTCAGGGAACTAAATCGTATGTCAAGGTCTCCAAAAAACATAACAAATAAGAATATTTCGTATTTCTGGAAAATTGAGTGCTAGTAATTTAAAGTTATTCAGTTTTTGTGAGGAAATGGATTCTCTGTATCTCAACGGATTGTTCCGTTATGAAGCAAAACTGGCTGTCCTGTATTTTGCTGAGATTTCTGGCTACATTTTTGACAGAATTTTTCCATAATTTCACGGAAATTTGTTCTAATAGTGAGTGAGAATTAAATGTGTTCGCTGTTTGACACAGTTGCGTGTAGCTATATTACGTTAATTAACACCTAAACAAATGACGAAAAATAATGATTGCAAACTACGAATTCATGCTTACAGTAGAATAAAATATTGTTACTAGTTTAGCAAAAACTTCAATGTGGGCAATTATCTTATCTCTATGGGATGGAGGTCTCATAGTTAGAAATAAAATAGTAGAATTAAGTAATTGATTTACTGGCTCACAGAGCTTACAAAAATGCACAAAACAGTAATAACTATAACTTTTACAACACAATTAATTACGACACAATTACTACTGTGCCACAGAAACGTTAGTTAACTTTGACAATTAAAGCACAAGAATATTTACCATTAATCAAAGACTACAAATCACAATAAAAGTTCAGTCATATGTACAATCAACAGTCTTTCAAATAGTGACAGTGTACAACCACAATAGTCCGAAGTGGTGATGAATCGCCGTGTGCTGCGCAGCACCCCGAGTGCACCGCTGTCTTCACTCTTGAGGTCTTTGGTTCGACTCCCGTCGCGCACCTCCTCTTCGTCTGTCAGCACGTTGCAGCAGTCCTCTTGTTTCGACCAACACTGCTCAGAAGGTAGCCGCCTGCCGCCACACAGTAGAATCTGACATCACCAAGATGTCTTCACCAGTCTCTCTCCACAAGCATAACACCTTCCTCTAGCACGACTTATAGCGAAATCTGTCCAAATCTGTTGATTCGGTGCTTTTATACTCTGGCCAAACTATGAGGATTCACCGCATTACAGGGGTCTAAAAATAGACATTTTATCATATTTCGGACGTGACTGGAGTCTCGTACGCCAATCCCTATGATGTTTCTCATCGGGATTCCTATTATGAGATACCCCAGCTTGTGAGAAATTGGCCAACCCTCAAGGTGTTTCGGCTCAGGCCCCAGCCAACCTGCCCCCCGAACCACAGTATGTAACAATATTATAAAGAAGGGACGCTCTAAAATATTTAATTAAGATTTTACCATAAAATATCAAGATATACCATGCAGCTTTTCTTACATTAACACTCTGTAAATACAATAGTCGACCAGTGGCTATGACTAAGTCGCCAAGACATTATTGCTACCGCGGACTTAGCACATTAAAGTAACTTTACTTTTTTGAACCAAAAATAATGAACACAAATCGTTTTAAAATATGCCCAAATCTTGGTTTCTGTGACCTAGAAATTAAAACAATTAATGTTGTTTGCATAAAAAACAAAATATTTTAGATCTTAATTTATGTTAAATTACAAATCAGCATTTAGCAATTTTCTTTGAAAAACCAAGAAATACGATTTTGGTTTACATGTTTGAGTTTCGAGTGGTGGCAGCACTTCATTTTTCCGTTTTGTCGCAACAGCTATTGGGTTGTGCTTGCGGTATTTTTATGGTTATTCGCAGGATCTGTTGAAAGAAAGGAGGTCCTTCTAACAAGGTGGTTCAAAATTCCCTAAATTTACTTTTAATATACACTTCTTTTGAAGTATTGCTTCTGTAATTTAATATGAGCAAAAATAAAACAGTTTATCAAATAAATTAAGGAATAAAAATCGGCATAAGATGTGCAATGTTCACCATCACTAGAAAGTCAAAAATCTATTTTTAAGAGTGTGTGATGGATAAATAAACGCTGAAAACATCAATTGATTCCTACGCTCATTTCGAATCCAATATGGATAAAATACTCAATGACAATCCTAGATAATGGTATTTGCCAACTTTATGAGTAAATATTTATCCAGAATTACTAATTCGTTACCCGTGATCTCTTGCGACGCAGTTAAATGCACGAGGTTCCGGCGTCAGAGACTGTGTCTCAGAAGTTCGTAACACCGGAAACAATTGTAACGTGCAGGTATTGGTGTAGGAAGGTATTAAGTAAAATATGTACTAATTTAGGGTAATCTGCGAAATTGGAATTGTCTGGTCATGTGACCATTCATTCGATTCGGTATCCCGTCACGATACCGAATCTGCAATGCAAAATATGTTACGAGGATTTTTATTGAGTTGAGATTAAATAAGAGAAAGATGTGAGAATCTGGGCCGTTCCCTCGGGCCAGAATAGCAGGTGGTGTCGTAGGAGCGTTGGTGCCGTCGGGTCCATTACTCTTCCCACACCCCTCCGCTGGACCACTCTGGCCAGTTGGGGGAGGGGGATGCAGCAGCTTATAGCAACGAGGCTTAGAGACAGTGAAACATAATATGTATTAGACTTTTGGCTAGAGTAATCTGTTAATTTAAATAAGTAATATAAGTTAAGTAAACAAATGAGAATTGTCCAGGTTTTGAAACAAAATATGCAAATTGAATTAAATAAATGCGACGATGGTGTACTACAGGGCTGGCTTCGGTAGGCTGGGCTGTTTCTGAATGCTCTCTTCCCACTGGCCGGATTACCAATACCGGGACCGGTGGCGGGTTTTCGGACAGTGTGGGGAGAGAAGGGGAGATCTAAGCAGACCGCTGGCGAAGGAGGTCGCGAGGGTGCTCGCGTGGTCGCACGTCGGGGGAGTCTTCGGGGGTTCGGGCGTCGAAGGTCAGGGCGGCAGACTGCTGACAAGACGACCCGATCAACTGAATAACAACGACAGGGCGAGTGAAGTTGTTCGGGGGCGCGACGTTAAATGCGGTGGATAAGCGGGATTTCAAGTAGGGTCACTAGGTCGGGGCAGCAGATCGCCGACACGACCACTTAATCCGCGTCGACGGCAGATGGCGGGGTGCTACTAACTCAACTTCAACTTAGTGTATCGGCCGCGCTAGATTGACGGGTCTGTACGATTATTAGCCACGCCCGGGGAGTCAGCTTATAGAAAGTGATAATACCTTGTTTTTATTCACCTAAAATCACAATAATAATCAAAAGGGTAGAAAATAATAGCCAGATAAAACATTACCAACAAACAGAAAAAGTAAAATAACATCAGCAAAACAAGCACGTTGTACAATGTTGTTTAAAACGTTTGCTAAAACTATTGTCTAGGATTGCTATTGTTTACTTTTCGCAAATTGGCTACAAGGAACCGACAGTTATAGATTAATGCTTTGAGCGTTGAATTATGTACCACGCCATTTAATGTAGGGATTTAAGGTCGGCTGCAACGTAATACTCACTTGAGTTGCTTTTACGCATACTTTTCGAAGTTATATGTAATATGTATGTAAATATAGGTGTGTGTGTGTGTGTGCATATGTGTTCGTGGTGCGTGTGTGTGTCCCTAAAAACTTTTAAGCCCCTGGACAGAATTTCATAAAACTTGCTGTACATATAATAAGTAGCAAGCGTACTAGAATAAGGTTTGTCTGAATTCTGATCAATAATGGCAATGGCAGCCATTCAAACATTTTAGGATCATACTAGATATCTGAAGTACAACTTTTCAAAGTTTTGTAAATTCAGTACACATATTTGACTTTTCAAAATGGCGGCTATTTGTATATAATTTGATGACACGTGATATCTGATAAAGTATTTTTAAAAAATCAAACACGCTAAACTTATTGTACCTATTACAATGACTTAAATTGATGTGGTTTGTTCATTCCATGTTAAAATAAAAAATAGTCACTATTCAAAAATGTTTTTATCATATGTGCTATCTAAAAGAAATATTTATCCGAATTGCATAAAACTCGGTTCTCAGTTAGTACTAAGTAAGTTACTGTGGCTTAAGGCTAAATGTCCCCCCATGTATAGTGTGAATCTCTGCCGAGTGATGGCAGCACTTTCGGGACCAAATAGTTCTACATAAATAACTTTACAAACCTTGGACGGATTTTAAGTCGACAAACGGCATTGTACATCGTAATACCATACTAATGTAGGTAATTAGGTTGCATGTCGTTTAAATTATCCAATACTGTAAATTATGAAGATATAATTTCAAAAACCTATTTATTTTTTTAAGTCGCCTTAGAGGAACATGGCCATTAGTTAAATGAATTCAACCCGGTTTACAGAATTTGAATAAGTCAAATACTTTTGATGGAAACAGACAAATAAGATATTCACTATACTGGGTCAAGTGCGACCAAGGCCGGCCGTGCGGAGCCCGCCAGAGCTCTCATCTATCAGCCGTTCCGCGCCGATTTCTGTATTGCGACACCTTACATATCAATATCTTATTTTTCTGTTTCCGACAAAAGTATTTGACCTATTCAAAATCTGTATATTGCATTAAATTTGTCTAACTCATGGCCACATTCCTGTAAGGCGACTTTTTAAAAAACATTGCATTTTAGACATAACTTTAAAAACATTTCTATATAGAATAATTTTAATGACATGCAAACTAATTACCTACATTAGTATGCTATTACGATGTAAAATGCCGTTTCCCGCATTAAAATCCGTTCATGGGTTGCCGAGTTATTTCTGTAGAAAAATTTGCTCATTTCGGTGTTGCCTCGTGGTGGTGGCATTCTGATTTAAAATGGGGATATTAAGTCTTAAATTATGTTTGTTTGCTCTATGTTTATTAGTTATGTTAAGTTCCCGATTTTGATTACTATACGTTTAGAATAAGCCTACATGGTTATTAAAACTTCCACTGAAAGAACTACTGGACCGATTATTAGCAACAATATTAGGAGATAGCATGGCATGTATAAATTAAAATATTTCATGTGTCTAAATATACGTGATCGACTTTAACTTTTAGGCTATTTAAACCCCACTGTTAAGAAAAGTATGCAGTCCTATAAGTTATGCTGGTAACTTCCTGTGTACTGTGATAACCTTTGTTTTGCCTAACGTTCTCCGTAAATATTTTACTTCGTTATTATCGGAAAATTCTGTCTTCATGAATGCGTGGTAAGTGATACAAGCGATAGTAGAGCATTTGACAGCTTGGAGTGATCGGCTAGACTCCTGCATAGACGAAACATCCTTTACAAGCTCTTCGCATTAATGTGGTTTATATATGTCTAAACTCCAAAGATAAAGAAATATATTTTCATTACTGGTCGTTACTCCAAGTTTCTGCGGACACTTGAAGAGCAGGTAGTCACAGTTACTAAGCTGAGTGAGTTAGTGAATAGATTTTAGTCACTGTTTAAGGCTGTTATGCACAGATAAATTCGTAATTTTGTAATTTCACAAAATTATGACTAACTCTTACACATTACATTAATATTAATTTTCCACAACTTATATATTTTTCGGTTCCATAGTTTTCTTATAAGAGCATGTCAAATAAGCGATTTGACTATTTTCGCTACTTACCCAAAGTAAATAATTTTCGAACTATAAGAATTAAATAATTTAAGAGTAAAATAAAATGTCCTATCTAGCTACAGAATGACACATTTGTAATTTCACGTAAACCTGTTTGTATTTTTAAAAAAAATAATTGATGTGTCTAAATTTTTGCACATCTTTGAGCATCTGTATCTTTTAAAAATGGTTTTTATGAAAATAAAAAAAAGGTGTCATTCTGTAGCTAAATACGTTCTCAATTCACTATAAATTATTTAATTCTTATCGTTTGAAAAGTTTTGCTTTAGGTAAGTAGCGAAAATAGAAAAATCGTTTTTTTGAAACGACGAAAAAATGTGTTATGGAATAGTATTTTATTTGTGGGCAGTTACTAATAATGTAGTGTGTCAGAGCTCGACAGTTTTTGGTACAATTGGTGCAGAACTTCGTTAAAATCGAGTTGGTGAAGTATGCTAGGAGAGTGTGGATTATCGTCGGAATGACGAGGCAGTAGAAGTGCGAGATCACCGAGAAAACCCGCTGTCCGACAGCATCGTCCGGAACGATTTCTACGTGCGAAACTTAATATGTCCACACCGCTGGAAATCGAATCGGGTAGCTTTGGAAAGAAGTGAGTGCATTTAATAGAGAATTACCGAGTGAAGTAGGGCGACGGCAACACTCTGGACTATCATTCGGGAATATCCATTTTAGATTACCGACTCCGGTCATTCTGGTCTCGAATTTAACATTATTTCCAAGAGGATGCTGCGATGATTCCTTAACAAAGGTCTTAGCCGATTCTTTTTCTAGCAACTGGCATCGTGTGTTACCGTCATCAGCGGACCATGCATAAGAAGAGAATTGTCGTTTTAGTAAGATATTAGATAGAAGTGTGCAAGCTTTGGCCTTTGTCAGGACTGTATTGGCATACATACTGAAGCTGCATAGGGTAGGATGCGGGGATCGACGTCGTCATTGAGATCCTGAGAAAGTCAACTGCCAGGTTCAGTGGAAGGTTGGTTCCAGCAAGCAGCCAGACGTGGATTCAGCCCGGAAGCCAAGACATTAGTAAAAGTAGCCCAGACGTTTTAATGTTTCAACTAACAAAAAATATATATAGTTTAGAAATTTGGCACAGACCTCCCCTTGTGTAAAAAATTATCTTGGAAAGTCCCCGTCTCTCAGATGCCGCGTCATACCTTTTCTATGCAATAAGAGCGTAAGTGCCGAACTATGCATATCACGACTGTTGCGTGAAAAATATTCATTCTAATGTAACGCAATTTGGTAAAAATTTAAAGTCAAAGGCAATTAATCATTAATAATTTGTTACATTATACCCAGCCAAAAAAATCTTCTAAACTAATTTATTATCAAGTAATGGAATTTAACAGCACTACTGCTCTATACAATCATAAATTACATAAAACCTCCACCGATAGGCAAAAATAAACCTGAGTAAATTTTTTTTGTTCTTATATCAGCTTTAAAATAACGTGTCAAAAATTTAAGTGCGATAATTGTTAGGTGAAATAATAAGGATCACAGCGAACGTCTGCAGAACAATGGAGTTCTGAGCAATTCTGGTTAAAATTAACTACAGCATTTTACGAGAAATAATAACGTAGTTTCGAAATTTGGTACGTACCTTCCTTTGGATGTTAGGAATTTATCCAGCAAAGTCCCCATTTTTCAGATTCCGACGTCATATATTATTATGCGATAAGGGCGCAAGTGACAAAATACGCATATTATGACTACTGCACGAAAAATAGTCTTTCAAAAGTATCGTCAAGTGGCCAAAATGTGAAGTAAAAGGCACTTAGTAATTTATTTGTTGAAAAAAAATGTAGCTACTACTGCACTACACAATCATAAACTGCATAAAACCTGTCATCGTTATGTAATAGTTTACCTGTATTTTATTTATCCTATTGCTATTGTAGAAAATATGTATTCAAATGCCTATTACGTATTACTGTCGTTTTATATCTACACTCTCCACTCAGCCCGAATGCGTCATCTGTGAGCAACAGCTTAGGTCTGTGCCATATTTCTAAACTACATTATTTTTATTTCTCGTAAAATGCTGTAGTTAATTTTAACCTAAAATGCTCAGAATTCAATTGTTCTGCAGACTTTCGTTGTGATCCTTATTATTTCACCTAAAAATTGTCGCATATAAAATTTTGACACATCACTTTAAAGTTAATAAAATAACGAAAAACTTTTACTCGGGTTTATTTCTGCCTACCTGTGACATGTTTTATGTAATTTGTGATTGTATTGAGGAGTAGTACATTTTAATTCCATTATTTGGGCATAAATCAAATTAGAAGTTTTTTTGCTGGATATAATGTAACAATAACGAATGATTAATGATTAAATGCCCTTAACTTTAAGTTCTGATCAAATTGCGATACTTTGGAATGAATATTTTTCACGTAACAGTCGTGATATACATATTTCGGAACTTTCGTCCTTATTGCATAGAAAATGTATGACACCGGCATCGGAGGGACGGGGACTTTTCAGGATCAATTTCTTACATTCAAATGAATGTCTAATCCAAATTTCAAAACTGCATGTTTATTTTTAGGTTTTCCCGATTTTTCTCTTAAAATGCCTGGGGCTATTAGTTCTTCGGTTATGGCACAGAGTTGAAATATGTCTCACTGGAGAGGAAAATATATATCCTATGGGGAGGTCATTGTCAAATGTGGATACTTTGACTGTAGGGGTAACATTGATCGACTCAAAATATTAAATCGGGTGCCATTTGGTGAAGAAATGGCAAACTTTATATGAAAGAATTAAACGTAACGATTTAAATACTTAACTATACATGTTTAACGGATCATTAAATGGTCCCAAAACAAATTTCTCGATTCGGTTTATGTTACCACTGCAGTCAAAGTATCGATATATGAGGGTACCTGAAAGACAGGGCACATCACCCTGAACCACAGATTTACGACTCGACTCCTATAGTCACCTGCTTGCCATGAAGAACGACATGAAATGAAGCCCGACAATGCAGTGGCGCTGGAATAAGAAGGTCGGGGGAAATGGGAGATCCACGAGGAAACATGCCGACCAGTGACATCATCCGGTACGAGTCACACATGTGAAAATCCCTGGTCGGACCACTCCCTCCCCAAGTAGTCGAACACGGATAGCCTTCTTGGTGGTAGGTCTGACCACTCAATTGCCCTCGGCCCTTATGGAGATAAGAAAGTCTGCCTCTCACCTTGTGGCACCAGAAAGGGACGGCGATGACCGCCCAGACGAGCAGCCAGAAGACGGCCACGCGGCCCAACCTCGCGAGCAGCTGGCCTCTGCGTGCAGATGTGCGGGCATTTCTCAGCTCACTCCAGAGGCACTGAAGCGCGCGAGGACCATAGTTGAAGGCAGCTTCTGCAGAGCAGTTACGGGGCTGACGCACGTCCATGATCTTGTCCACGGAAGCCGCCAGCCCCACTGCCGGTACTGCCTCTTCCGTTGTGTTGGCCGCGATGTCCTCTATGGCCACCTCGTCCTCGTATTCCTTCTTCAGCTGCTTGTAGTCATACTGCTCCGTCACTTCCTCACTGTCGGACCGCTTACCTTTGCGGCCTTCTGACACAGAAACCCATAATCCTACTCGTCACTCATTAGTAGAAGTATCTGATATCATTAAGCAAGGTGATACAGCGATAATGCGTTAGACTCGCATTGGAAAGATCCGGATTCGGCTTCGGGCATCCTGACTTTGGTTTACCAAGGTTCCCCGACATCGCTCCAGGTGAGAGTTGGATAGTTACAAAGGCCTTTGCTGAGTCCTCGCCCAGTTACTGTACTTCTGGCAAAAAGGCGTCGCTGAATGAGGCTGACGCCTACCCAAACCTGCCAAGCAGAGCTTCTACCGAAATAATACGCGCGTATACCCACTACATGCTCTCTGTTAATCTATAAATCGTACTTTCCAGCGGCAGAGGTTTTTGCGGTCCTTTATATCTAAGGCCGGTATTCCTAAACAAAAAGTGAGGGTCTACATAACCACTACCATCTCAGGCGCAATAAAAGCAACGGCAGAGACCAAACTCGCTAAGCGTATTCCTAGACGGGTTTGCGCCGTGTCCGAAGATGGTGTCAGGTAAGTCACGGCTTATCATTCGCCGCCCCGCGCGAGACTAGAAACAAATGGAGGCATTATGAGCGCTGACGATTTACCATGGCTATAACAAGAACACGTTAAACTTTGTACTTCTGAAACGTATTATTTAGCATTTGAATTTGTTGACAAAATAATTACAGTAACAAAGAGATAGAAATCACGGATTATAATGGTCAAAATTAAAATATTCAATAACAGTTTCTTGTTAAAAGTTAAAACAGTAGGTAGAGTAGCCACGCAATCGCAGTGTTTCCGTTCATATTTTTATGCTGATTATGACCTGAACTGTTATATTAGCATATTTTTCGGACACATGGAATTACATTCAAAACATAATTCGCAATCACTGTTAAAATATAATATATTATTACGCCACAAATAAATACTAAAAACTAAGGTATTGTCACGGTAACAGTGGCCCATAAATTAGGTCTCTAATCGCCTCTATACACAACGCACTAAACCAACAAGTTTTTTTAATATTGGATATTACTTGATCATACTTCAAGCAATGGCTCTATAATTTTATTGAACACATCTTTCTAGCAAAGTGAAATTCATGCTTCAGTCGAAACTTCGTTTGTATCCAGTAATTTCATTTTGAAACAGTCTCTAATAGCCTGGGTGTCGACGATACGTAAAGCTCACTTACCTTACCTTTTGTTTTTCAAATATATGAAATAAAAAACTGTTTTTTACAATTTTCGAAGGCTTCAGAATAACACTGATACAGCGCGTGAGCTGTTAAAAAATATGTTGCCTTTCAACATCTGAAATGTGCTTTTATTTTACAATATGTATGCAGATGTTTAGTAGTTTCTAAAGAAACATTTTTTTTTGTGAAGCAAAATGTTTACTGATTACGATTTTTTTGCATGATTAGGGCAATGTGGACGAATTAGAATGCCCATGTTAAAAATGTTTACACTGCGTTATTGTTATTTTACATGCATCAAAATGAAAAGCAAAGATGCATTAGTACATTTTAATTGAGTATAATTTGTTGTTATGAGCGTTAAAAATTATCCCGGAAAATTAATTGTTCAATTGTGTCATTTTAATATCTAAAAAACACAAAATAAGATATGTGCATCTGAACGTGACGATACATTTTTATTGTTCTATACACAATATTTCTTATTTTAAGGTTAGCACAAAGAGAAGTAAAAAATTTCTCACAGAACGTAAAATATTTAAAAAATAATTTTTATATATGTTTTGTATGTTATTTACAGCGGAAACCAATTAGATTATACTCTACCAATAGTTGATTATAACATCGTAACGGTCGAATATCATGTTATTCAGTTATTTTAATGTGTAGAAACGATATTTCCTAAAATTAAAGTAATCTTACTACTGCTAATAATATTCTGTGTAATATATATAAAGTTAAAAAAACTTCAGACCAGCCAGGATTCGAACTCGAAAAAATTTTTTTCGACCACTCACCTTGCCAACTGCACTGACACTGTGCAGTGCACGCTTTTATACTAAAGCCTACATTTAGCAAACTGTCTACAAAATCATAATTTTCTTATTTATTAATAGTTTTAAGTTTTTGAAAACTTGTAGCTCATCACTTAACATTCTCGCCATCGTTAAGTTTTATTTTATGTTCAATTTTCTTGTGTTTGTTGACTCTCGTTTCGTTAAATACGATTTTCGGCAGGCAAGCGGTAATGTACGGTGTACCGATTTGGACAGGAATAATGTGCTACCATCTCCGGATCCAGAAAAGCAAGGGTCGAGTCCTAACACGCGCCCGTATTCCTAAACATCCTGATGGTATCGGATAAGTCACAGATTATTATTTGCCGTCCCGTGTGCGGTTATAAATAAATGAAGGCGATGCCGGGCAGTGCTTTTTTATAGAACAAGAAGCAGTGACATTCAACAGCTATTTAATAAGAATACGTTAATTTTTTACATTTAAAACAATGTATTGCATTTTAAATTGTTTCAAACTAGAAGAAATCATAAATATAGTAATATAGATAGAAATATATGTAATATATTTCTCGAAGTTTAAGTATTAAAAATAAAATTACAATCTCTTGTGAAAAGTAAAAAAGAAGTAAGTTATTATTTTTATAAATTGGTATCTACATGGACGTCTTTTGCGCGTTCGAGACCTACAAACGCGGAAGCTGTAAGTTCGAGAAAGCATGCACATCACTCATTACCCTAGCCTCTAGGCGCAAGTAACTAACTGCCGTTCTGTATTCTCGCCGAAACTCACCTCTACGAGACTTAACAGTAATTTTGACGATAAAAGTGAGTTGTATACATCTGCACACTATAGAAGATTCTGTAGCAAGATTTCAATGCTCGAAAAGCACCGCTAAAACACCCATTTTTGCCTTTTTGGCAGCTTTACAATATGCTTTAATGATTACTGTTGAACCAGAAATTGGTATACACACGTATAGTAATCTTTGAATAATATTCCTAAGCCGACATCACTCATGTGAATGGAGCAGTTTTCGAATAATCTGGTAATGGCCGAATCTCGGCGCACCTCTCGGAGGCCTGGAACAACGGCTACCATAATGACGTGCACACGTATGCAGTACCTCGAAGGCTTTTCTTCTTTTTCTTTAAGTCTACTTTCCATTGTCCGTTTGTATGTTTGTCAATTCCTCCTCCACATTAAAAAATGGAACATACGGAGCTAATGTAATCAAACTTGATAAAAATATAGTACAGTAGACAAAGTTTATTAGACTTATATGTAATTAGTTCATATTTTCATAATGGCGGTCATTTAAAATGTTTTTTCTTTATGAGATAAACAAAACTAATTTTTTGAAGAGAGACGTTGGTTATATTAGCCTATCTAAACGCTAGCAATGTGAGTATCTAAGTTTTCTTGATCACATGAGTTATCTGCACTAACCATGCATCTGGAAATCACTAAACTCGGTACATATGTTTGATATTAACGTATTTTTAATATATCATTTTCAGTTTTTAATACAGGATGATTCAGAAAAGTTTTTATTAGTACCGCGTGGAGAAATTTATGATAAGGTAAGTTGAAAATGTAATTTCAATGACTACGTGAAATGGGCAATAGTTTAAAATTGACTTAATAATTTTTCTTCTTTTGATAAAATAGGCTATTTGGTCTTTATTTGTTTCAGCACTTGTTATTCTACTTTACATTTTAAGAAATTATATTTTGTAGTTATTTTCTGGTTAATATTACTACCACTATAATTCACTTCGCAGAAAATGTAAAATTAAAAACTTAATTTTTCAAACTTTTATTTAATTAGTTCCAATTGTTGTATGTTCACTATGTTAGAAGTTAGAATCACATGAAGAAACAAAGAAATATTTTCTAATGTTTACATCTACATGATCAATGTGACTTTTTTTTGTTTGTAAAGGAATGTAGTCTTATTAGTTAAGCTTGTACTTTCTCTATATATGCACATATCATTCGCAGACTAGTGTACAAGTGTGTTTACTTTAAAAATAAAACTGCAATTTTTAAATGTGATCACTTACCTTGAGATTTTCTTTATAAAATACCTGAAAAACTATTAAGTTAAGAGCAGCATTGGCACGCCTATTAAATGTCATATCGTCTCTATGCACAAGTCACAGAACCAGCGAGCAGATTTTCTGTCGTACAAACTATTTTTGAATTAGACTTTTACGAATCTGTAATTTTTTTCATATATGTAACTAAATTTTTAATTACAATGGCACGAGAATGGATATATTTTTACAAATTATTTATAGCACGTTAGCTGTTTTGGAAACATCCCGTTACAGATTTATTATTATTTTCTTCGTAGGTGAATATATCCTGAATACATTCAATTATTTCTGAAACTTTTATTTAACATGACGTAACGCAGATTAAATACGAGTTATTTAGAAAAAAAAAATATAAACGACATTCGTTTTATTTTACTTGTAAATATTTTATTTCGGAAATTAATTTTAAAAATATTGGAATGTTTGTAAATAAAAACATAGTCAGAACTCTGAATGTTAGTTAAACGTATCGTATCTTACAAAAATGTCTTTAAATCAAAAGTATGTAACAGTTTGTAAAAATTGTAACTGCATATTTTCTAAAGTAGGCCGGTTTACAAAAGGTGCCTATTGATCGTACGTCCATTATTCATTCGAATTGTAAACTTTTAAAGAACAAAAAAAAAATCATGTCATTCAATTCCGTACACTCTACGTGGTATTCCTACATGTTGACTACAATTTACAGGGGGAAAAATTTTCTATTCATGTTATCACTGCACCGAACACTCCCCCCATTAATGTGACTTATTTAAGCAACCCCGAGTAAATGTCGTGAGAAAATGGTAGAGAGACAGTTTTTTGAGACAAATTGAACAAGCACACATTTTACACCCAGCCATACCTGGGAATCGAACCCAGAACCCCTCGTATTGAAGTCGGTCGCTCAACCAACTAAACTACGGGGGGTCGGCTAACTATTCAATCACTTTCGTACCGACATCCAAAAAAATATACGTATACTGCAATGCTTTTAAAACCACAAATTTGTTGATTTTGGATTATTATTTAGTATTCCTGCTGCCACAAAGTTTCATTTTCTGTATGATTCGAATGTTTTTATTTTCTCTTTTAATATTAAAAAATGATATTCGCAGAGCAAGCGGTAAAATACGTTGTAACGTGTGTAGCCGTCTGTAGGGCTAAGCGTACTGCGCATGTGTAGTTATATTAGTCCTGGATAAGCAATGTCCTGAACCTAAACCATTATACGAACGTTTAGCAATACCGATAAGGCCTAGGCATGACATATGCTGTACCTAAACCCTTATACAAACGTTTAGGAATACCGGCCGTGCGCCCGCGCATTTGCTTGCGTGTGTTACTTGTAGCAGATAATATTTGCTTTAAATGAAAAACCTCGTTGCATAAAATATTGGTGTTTCAGTCATGAAATGTTAGAATGACCAAGCCACAGAATATTTAGGAATACAGAAGTGAAGTAGCCGGTAGAACAGCGAACTCAGTCACACACGCCAGCAAAATGGCTTCCCTGGCCAGCAACATGGCGAAGACACCTACTGCCAATCAGCGTAAGGCAGCTGCCCTGCTAGCCGGCAGTCAGGCCTATAGGAAACCTGTAGTTACATGCAGGAGCCAAACATACACGGGGCTGGTATCAACAGCCTCGGGCAACCAATAAGCAGCGAAGTTCGCCCGTATCAAACGAGCCGCCACGCCATTTCATGTCTGTATTACTATGTAGTCTGTGACCAAGCTGCTAGTTGAGCTAACTCTGCAGCAGGACAAGTAGCTATATCTACCTACGCAAAAAGTAGTCTTAAGATTGTCCCTGCCACTAAAAGCGATTTCGCGTGGGACATATTTATAGTCACAGAAATGTTGGCATTGTGGGATAATAACAGACTTATAAATCTAGGAGGGAAATCGAATGAAATACGTAGTTTACGTGGCATGAAGACTGATTTCCCCCGAGCACTAGCATTTGTGGCGGTGTCCACAATTACATGTTTGTTTTTCAAAACCTTCACTTGCAGTTTAGTGTCAATAAGGAGTTTTGGTGGGATAATGTTTAGCAGAAATATAAACGTATTTGATGCCCAAACCTTGAGATTAGTGAGATGGTATATGTGGGCTGATGCTGTCGAGGAAATACATAATGCATTTTTACCACTTCTGAACGACTTCATCCAAATTGCACTAATTTCATCTTCCCTGAAGTTCTTGTGTCAGAATTGAACGTTTGCACAGCCTTTAATTTAACGGAATTTGAGCAAAGAACCTCCCGAGCAATACACCCGAGATGCAAACAGCTGCGCCAAATAACGTCGAAATTATTTATGAAAACTAATTATAAAAATGAAATATTAATTTCCTAGGCCCATAGAGGTTGTACAACACGTCTCGAGTTTACAAACTAAGTTTTCTACTTAAAAATTAAGTTATATTATAACACAATAAACTTGCATTACTTTTTTTGCGTAAGTATCATTCTGGCGCGAACAACACTTCAATATCTCTACTGGTTATAAGTATCTCGTCTGATATAAAACAAATTTCATTCCTTTTCACTCCTTTAGGTGCCAAATTTCGTAAAGTCTCAGTTCCACAACTTAAATATTTGTACAATATTTCAAGTGTACTGAAAATAACGACGATAGTCCGTTCAGACGAATCGAAAGCGATCATTCATTGAAAAAAAAAAAAAAAAAAAAAAAAACATATGTCAGCTCTGTACGTTACTGAGAGTTTGAAGTTTTACATATCTCAAAACCTTTTTGCATCTATGTACCTAATCAACATTCTTAAGCAAAAATAAAATTAATGTCTCCATGGGTTCGATACATATCAAGGATTTATCTAAAACACATTTAAGGTTTTTTCACCCTCTAACAGACTGCATTTCGAAAAAAAACTTGAATCACATTTTACACTACTTTACTGGCGTCTCTTGTACGTGAACAACACGACAATAGCCCGCTGGGTTCAATATATAAGCTATATAGACGAATAATTGAAAATACATTTAATCACTTTTCACCCCTTTTCACCTCCTTAGGTGGCGAATTAGAAAATTCGTGAAGTTGCTTTTCAGGTATTTGAGTAAGCATCAATCTTAAACAAAAATCAGGTCGGTATGTAAAACATCGATGTGTACTATATACATCGATTGTGACTCAAAAACTCATTTTTTTTTTTTTTTTTTAACTTTTTGGGTCTAAATTTGAACGATATATTTAAATGGTATTTTGTATATTTACATAAGCATCAATATAAAGCTAAGATCACTTCGATTTCTCGATTGGTTTGGTAGATATGGAAGAATACTCGAAAACACATGTCACGTATTGTCTTCCTTTATTAAAGATTTTCGAAACGTCTTGAAGTCATGTCTTAGTCATTTGTATGCGTATCAGATTGAATTAAAAATCAAGACGATAGCGAATTGTATCCCTGGTATATAGGCGACTAATAAGAAACATATTCCTCCTTTTTACCGCTGGAGGGGGGGGGGAATTGCAAAAAAATCCTGAAACTGCTTTTTTGGGCATTTACGCATACGCATAATTTTGAAGTGTAAACCATTTATTTATCCCGAAGAATTCGACAGATATCGATAATTAATCGGAAACACGTTTAAGGTCTTTTCGCCCTCTTACATGGTGAATTTTGAAGACTCCTGAAATAGGCTAATATGCATTTTTATGTGTGTCCATTTCAAGTAAAACTCACGTCGATAGGCTGTCGGGTTCTAACTCTATCGACGTTTCTTCGAAAATACATTTAATCCCTTTTCTTAGAGGTTGTATTTAGAAAAATCCTTTCTGCTCGCCTACGACCTGAGGCGAAATCACACAAAAATTTTCACGAATTTAGGTCCAGTGGTTTGGGCTGTAGTTTGATATGTCAGTCAGTCAGTCCGTCCGTGTTCTCTTTTATATATAGATATACCGTTGGCTCAGAGTATTGAAAATGGTGAGACGAAATGTTTTACGGCCCTTTAACAACTACGTAATTAGAGCCAATGAGGTTGAAGTGAGATGAAAGGACAACAATATATCCATGCTTGATCCAGGATTCGAACGTAGGACATCTCGCACCAGAGACTTGCGCCTAACCGACTGCGCTACAGACGTTGGCATTTAAAAAGTTATAAGCGGGCACAACTCCTTTATCCGAGTATAACGTAATAAAATAATAGATTCAATACTGGATGTCTTTTGTAGAGGCGAGTTATTGGCAAGAAGACTGCACGACAGTTCACTGACCCTCGCTTAGAGGCTAGAGTAAAGCGAGATGCGTGTATTGTGTCGCCCTTAGTTGAACGCACTTTTTGATCTGGAACGTGCAAAATACTCCTAACCAGGCTGCTACCTTATGTAAACCCCTTTTATTGTTACGTTTCTTTCAATACTGTTTACTTAAGAAAGCTTGGTAGATAAATAAATGCCAACATATATGAAACATTCACGATATGTTAAAACCATCATAGTAAACGCTAAAAAGTTAAAAATATTTGTTACCTAAATATTTATCTAGAACTAATGGGTTTCTGTTTAAATATTCGTGAAGCATAAATTTAGTGCCTTGGATTCCGGCGGAAAATATTTTGTTGGAATAATGCCTCAATTTGACTTAATATTTGTTCGCGAAGTTGGCCGTTTTATGGAATTGCCTTTTTATACTGACTCACAAAATAATCTCTGTTCTTCTAGCGTACCTTGTAAATTATTTTTTTTTTAGTTGTAGAAAATAACAGCAAATAATTGTGTTAGAAAGCATTGTTATATTGATAAGAACGATTCCTCCTCCCTATACCTTTGTGAAGGATACAGTATGGCGAGGTAATAATTTAGTCATGATAATGACGAGAATGGAGTAAACATGTTTACTACAGATGCTTCTTAATTCACAGGTAGTGAAAACGGAAAGATTACCTACTTAGAATAAACAGCAATAGAAACTAACATCTACAAGTCAACTAAGAAATTCCTGCTCTAGATGAATTAGATAATTTTGCGTGAAGTGCTGCGAAATAATTTCATTAATATTTTCCACTACGTTTTATAACCACCATATTTATTAAACAGTAAACGATTCTACAACGGCAAATTTCGACACCTTCTCACGGATTACTTGCGTAATCGGGTCTTGGGAACACGTGGGGTCCAAAGTCGAATCTTATTCACTTACCACGTGTTTCATCGCCTTTTACACGCAAAGCGATCAACTGACATGCACTCGTCGGCAACTCGGTTGAACTTAACTTTAATTGGCAACGCTGTAATTTTACGTCTGCTTTCTGTACAAGAAAGTCAACATACAAAACTCGCTGTGATAATGACACCTCAATTAATTTCTTCCCTCCTAGAACAAATACACGAAAAGAAACAACGGTCCTGGCTTCCGGACTGCAGTCACGTCAGGTTGGTTGTGGTAACCGACGTTTCGCCGAACATTTCAGTTGGCCTCTTCAAGGTCTTACGGCGACTGAAAGCTCTGAGCTGGGTGAAACCCTTATTTAGATGGGCTCAGGAGCTCTTCTTATGGTTGGCTACACAAACATCCAATGGAGAGAGGCCAGTGCCACAATTGGTTCCTGGGGTGGCTAATTACTGTCATTGTATTCTGATTGACTGTTGTGATAGCCAATCGTTGTCTGGCTCTCCTGATAGGCTGTTGTCGTTGTCAATAATTTCTGTGGACTGACGGCTCTCTTTGGCAGTTTTTTTTAAAGTAGGACCTTAGATTTTACTCAGATAATACCCCATAATATCTTAAGCCAAGACAGTCATTACAACGACCGCGAAAGACTACAAACTTCTATCATGAATAGGAAACAAAAAATGCAAACTGGAAAATTGACTTTGGAAATGTGTCGATTCTTAAGGGCTTGTTCCCGATTTTTTTTTCAGACTGGTGCCAATAACTCAAATATTTTTTAACCAAAAGTTTTGAAAAAATTTGAGTCAATGTGAAATCACACGATGCACAATACTGTGAACGCGTGTTTTTAAATAATGTACCATTTGCCAGCAAAAAAATAATTTGCTTCATTTTTGCTTATTTTCACGACGAAAAACGTGGTAATTTGGGTTATGAAATCTAAAAACCGTTCAGTATAACTCTACAAAAAAATTCAGCTACAAATTATAACATATAAGTGTCAAAACTGTGCAGTGAAATTTTGATATGAGTATTAGGTAGCAATAAAAAAAATATTTTCGAAATCACTGCAAACCGTTTCTGCTGCGTTACTTATAGCAGTAGATATAACATTCTACCGGTGAAAAGTCTGTAGCATTGTTGATTTGAGTTGCATGTGTATATATATATATATATATATATATATATATATATATATATATATATATATATATGCACACACACACACCAACATTTACTACAAACGTACTAATGTGTTCGATGTCTCTTAACGGCGATATTGCATTCTCACCAGAAGTGGTTTTTCTCGAAAAAGTTTTGCAAAAAACTGTTGTCCATCGCACTTCAAGGAATTTAAAGAACGTAGATCCGTAATTTCAATTGTTTTTTTAAATAACTGTATTATTAAGCCTTACCTTAAAGATACCATAATCGTAAAACAGCCTCCCAATTATGTTTAAAATAGTTACTACCATGTACTAGTTTGAGGCAAAGAAAAAAGGCGTACCTACATTACTAGAGTTGAAGTTTTGATACTGCAATACCAACATGATTAAAAAAAGGAAAATTGTATTTTCGCGAAATATCGTGATATAACTATATTTTCATAGTGTTCTTTTGTTAAACTAATAATTTACTTATAGTAACCTAGATGCATCCTTAGTGGATACATATATGTATTAAGATACTTTAAGAACTTGCTTTTTTATGTGGAAAACCGACTAAAAGCGAATAGTACTTTCATATTATCTGTCACTTTTTCTCATCTCCACTCACACATTATTGCCTCCAGTCAGTGACACCCCTTAGATTCACCCTCTCAGTGTGTCTTCTCAGACGAGAACACGCCCAGCTGTCGCTCAATGTACGTCCGTCGGCCTTTTTCTCAGGTCTCATTTATGTATGGACGCTCCTTAAATTCTATTCGTAAATTTGCACAATGTAGGCATTTGTGGAGGTTTTTAAACAAGCGGTATATACCTGCCGTTCTGCAAAGCACTAGACGATTTAACCAGGTGACGCCCTAAATGAAGAGATTGTATAATACTAGATGGATTTTGAAAGTTTCACGTGCTCTTTTACATGGCTGTTGAAATGCGTTGCAGAGTGTTATATATGCACGTTTATTATTATTGTATTCTGTATCCTCACAATGTACCTGTCTAGAAAAATATATGAAACTTCAAACAAAGAGCTTTAAAACTTCAAGCTCAATATGCATGCTATTTCCTATCTCTTTAACATGATTAACGGCCTTTACGCACGACTATATTATAACAAAAGCTAATTATACGAAATTAATAAAAGGTTCTAAAATTTTTTTTAACAATCTTTTCACCATTGAATTATAGGGTTGCTGTTTTAAGTCTTACAGTTTAAAGGGTACAACGAAATCATAACAAGGTGACGAGTTTAAATTGTACAGTTTCAGGGGTACAACAGAAAAATGAGTCACTGCCTTAAATATAAAATTTTCAGTGTCTCAACAGAAATGTGATAATTTCACCACTTTAAATCCTACATTTAATTTCACCGCTTTAAATGCTGCATTTTCAGTCACATGACAATTTCACTAATTTAAATACTACAGTGTAATGAGCTCGACAGAAAAACGATAGTGTTACGCCTTTGAACCTTACAGTTTTAGGGGTACAATGGAATCATGATAGTGTCAGCACTTTTAATGCTCGGTTTCAATAACCATTATGCATTTTATTATTTTTTAGCATTTTTGGAATTCTGAGAAGAAAATTGTTAAATGGGCGACTATACCGCGAATTCTATTTACCTTGAGCTACTATACAAGCGTGGCAATAGAGCTAGTAATGTATAGTTAGGTTGCAATTTGTCGGGCAAATTATGAATAAAACATTTACCACGCATATTGCGGCATAATTATATGTTCACAGCTAAATCGTAAGGTATGTACTCTTGCAAAATGTAAGTAGAATTTGAGGTATAATCGCACATTTAACATTTTTCTTCTTAGAATTCCAAAAAAGCGGAAAATAATAAAATTCAATATGGCAACTGAAACCGAGCCTTAAGACTACAATTTCAGTGGTATAACGGAAATATGACAAGGTCACTGCTTTATATCGTACAGTTTCAATGTAAGCATGACAGGGTCACTGCTGTAAATTCTACAGTTGCAGGGTACAATGTAAACATGACAGTGTCCCCATTTAAATCCTATAGTTTGAGGGGTGCAGTAGAAACAGTGTGCACTATTTAACTAGCATACAGAAACAATTGAGCTCTAGATGTGTACATCCATGTTCCTATTATCGAAAGGTAAGGAGACTAGGTCATACCTCTATGGCCAATGTCCCCGGCCGACACCAGCGACCCGTAAAGTGGCTCATCGCCGGCGGCATACAGCGTATCGGGCCAGGCCCCCACCGCCATCATTGCCTCGTCACCTCCATCGCCGTTTCCGGCCACCTCCCGCTCGCGCTCGAATCTTTGGTCTAGCCAGCCCAGACGTGCGGCTCGCACGCCCATCTCCGTCAGGGCCTCTGCTGCCTCAGCATCGCCGACCATCTCGTCGGCGTCCCAGCCGTCCAGGCGCACCTCGTCGAACGTCTCGGCGTCCGCAAAACACACCACCGCCAGCAGAGTGGCGCACAACAACGCCTTGCCCACGTCGCCGCCTACTGTAAGACACGCTGTTGTCAGCAGAGTGGCGCACAATGTTGCCGCCTAACGTAGATCCGGCACAACACTTACAACCCAGCTGCATTCGGGACATTCAGCCACCCTGATTTAATTTTAAATTGGCTTCCCGAGACGATCCTTAACACAGGCCATGGTCGATTCCTCTCCTAGTCCGAAATATAACATAGCACATATTCCAGTATGTGAAAGACAAACTCTTAAAGTTTTTTTAATGTGGTGCTTGCAAGCTAGTTAGAAAAACCGCCGACAGGGACATCACTGACTTTAGTTGCTGAAAATGGCGGCGAATCAGGCCGAGGAAACATTTTACATTTTGTGTGTTAGAATATGTCAGTTACCAATTGAAAGCTAACATTCAGTGAATTATCCTTTCTACAAAATGGCGCCCCTTCACATTACCACAATTATGTACACGATCATTTGAATGTGACGTTGCCACGTCGCTGGATAGGCCGAGTTGTGGCCTCTGACCTGGTGCTACTCCAAGGGATTATAAAAAAGACAGTGTTTCTGTTCAACCTCTACCACAGAGTCTAGAATACTTGCAACACAGAAACGCTGCATCTCTTCTTACTGTCATTCCTGATATGCTGGGTCGGGTATGAGCAAGATTCGACTACTTACTAGATGTGTGCTGTGTTACGAAGGGCTGACACATAGAACATTAATGAATAATGAAAAAAACTTTGAAGGTTTGTCTTTCACAGACTGTATAATTTGTTATGTCGATCTTCACCATTTGTCTGTACCGATTTTTTGAAAATTTTCATTGACTATTACAACTACCCTTACGATATATACATTAGATTACAGATAATATCTCTGATAAAATTTTCGAACCATAAAAAGTAAAACCCTCTAATTTTTTGAAAGTATATCTCATTGATCTCAAAATTTGATTATTTTTGGAATCTACTCACAAAAATACTAATTCACTGAAACACGTACAGCAGAAAGTACAGCTGTCATTAGGTAGTGGATGACATATATAATATATGTTGTAGAAACGTTTTAGTATAATTAAGTGTATCTGATAATACTTGTGACAATTTCCACAGTTTTTGAAGTGCAATATTGTTTGCTACTGTGATAGACACCCTAAAAAATTTTGTTACATGTCTAATGACATCTGTACTCGCTGACAACGTTCTTATTACGGCAAATGAGCTAGTTGTTATACATGTAGGTTACAAAAAACTACACTTTTCAACGAATATTTGACCGAAAATATTGTCTTGTGTAATGTACACTAAGAATTTCTTAAAATAGTCCACTTTTTTACAAACAAAAAACATTTAAAATTGCATGGGGCATAAATTTACAATGTTAGTGCGACGAACGAAATATTATGTCGAACAGCGGTGGGTAACTGTTGCATAGCATCCTGACTTGTGCATAAATCTGTACACTGCAGGAACAAAAAACAGAGGTAGAACCAGTGAGAAACCAAACATATTAAGGTCAGTTTTCAGACTACCCATAAATAAAAACCAAACAGATTTTAAAAAACTTGCATGTAGAAACATTCGTTCTAGTTTTAATACATAATTCCTACAAATAAAACGATATTGTTACCACTTAATAGTAATAATATTATTATAAGAAGAATAAAAATAGCTAACCATTGCATGCAAGTAGGGTTGTTCGATAACATCAATTTAACGTCAATATTAATTTCAACTTTGTACTCTAAATTTTCGGTAAGGGGATAGCTTCGATTACATCGATATTTCCGATTTATCTGCATTATCAAAATGTCTATTTATCGATATAAATTTTGCATAGGCCTATTAATATTCGTTACCAAATTTCTATAGAGGTGCTTTGCTATAGATTTTACAATAACGACTCTTTAATAACATAGACTTTCCGATAACATTACGTACTTTTTTCGTTAGCATTGCTCTATCGATAAAACTGATAAATATCTCTAAATATTAAATAAATATTAAATTGTTTATGAACCTCTCATTAATGTCGATATAATTCTGTTAAAATTTTTACGGGGTAAATGTTGCCAGCGGCAGCAATGTCACAATTATTCCGTCACTGTCGGACAAAGCTCTAAGAATACCTGGCAATCACTGCCAACAATGTTGGAAATTATCTAGCATTAATTATAACGTCCACATACGATAAGATATCATTCTTTACAGGTTTAAGTAATTCTGTGTCTGTAGGAAATAATGCGGATTTCAATCATGCCAGTTTTAAAATAATCTCAGTTTCGTCAGTGATATCCATTACCAAATTAGTATAAATATCGAAAATATTATCAGTTTCGATAAAATTTCCAATTTCAATATCATCAGTTTCAATAGTATAGCTAATTTCGATAGTACAGTCACATTCTATAATATCATAACATTGCATAGTGTCGTCAATTTAGATTTATTGATGTTTTCATTACATTGAAATATCGGTAAAACGGTTTTTTAATAATATCGTAATACCGATATATCGATGTTTAGAAAATTATGTACTGGTTAGAATTTCAATTTTGCTATCGATAGTTACAGATATATCAAAAAGTGGAACAGTCACACACGCCAGTTGATTGACATGCTCGTAAAGGTTTTACTGTATTATACTCCGTTACATATAAGTTTGGATACATTTGACAGAAGCTTATCGGCAATAATTTGTAATATTTTATGATTTGTGGCACTACATAAGGCAAACTTTGCTGTACAGATGCTGAAATGGACATCTCAGTTTCATTTTAGAGCTGAAAATATCTTGCATTGTGCAACAAATCACAAAAATATTACAAATTATTGGCCATAAGTTGCTGTCAAATTTACCCAAACTTATATGAAACAGAGTATACATATGCCTATCAGCAGCACTCGTAGCACTCCGCCTATTTTCTCTCTCAAATGCACAAGCGTGTCCCACATTAATAAATTAATTACGAAGCAGACAAGTGCAATAAGGTTAAAGTAACAGCACCCCTAGGTCATTCACCATTGATTAAGTCGACACCGCTGAAAGTGTGAACACTAAATTCGGCGTACTTATTGAATCTGTATAAGAATATAATAATTCCAGACATAATCAAGAAAAATAAGTTGCACACCTATAAGTTTGTGCCAACTTTTTGGCTACATTTTCTGCAAGTTTGATGCGTTTCTGACGAATCTTTTGTGACGCCTTTCTACCATAGCTTAAGTGAAGACTAAAGGGAACATGCTGTCAAGAATGAGTGTCCATCACGTTATCGAATGTTTGATATCGTTCACTTATATACTTTAGAAGTAAATGTGTAATTGCATTTGATAATATTTGTTGTATATATCTCGTAGAATACATTAATATTCGTGTTGTGTACCCAGGTTTTCGGTTCTAAACGTTAGAGAATGTATATACCTGATATTTACTTTCTGTTGAAAACAACCAGTTTTTAGGAAACGGTATTATGTCAGGCAGTGTTTAATTTTATCATACCGACAAAATAACGTGCATAATTATGTTGAGCGAGATTTGTTTAATTCACTCCTAAGTGCGCATTTATTATTCTCATAAATACGTTATATCATACTCGTCCATATTAGAGGCCGTATTAAATTTAAGAAACAAAATCTTTGTTCTAGATGTTGTTTCCAATCTCCCGCGCATAAATTTTATAAATAACGCGGCATATGTTGCACGCACAATTTTTATAAATATGTAAATTCGCCCTCTACCTTATATTTGCTTTCAGATGTACCTTTACCTTTGATAGGTATAATTGCGCAATATGTTACTTTGAGACAAGCGCACCTCTAAAACATTTACTGGTTCAGAAACATGGCAAAAATTTCTATTTATAGTAGGTAGTGATTACTATTTTGTTCTTCCACACTGACTTCTATACCTAATCAGCTTTTAGGAAATAAATTAACTTTAATATGCCAAATGCAGTAATAACTACTACCTTTAAGCGAAGAGATGGTTACCTCTAAGGACATTTTGCGAATACTCTCTTCTGTGGACGAGATCTTGAAAATATGAGTTCTTGTCAAACCAATATTTCTTCTCATAAATTCCAGTCCAACTAGTAACTGCTAACGCATCACCTCTCGCAACTCTGACCCAATACGCACACCATATAGCAAAATTATGTTCACAAAGAGCGTAATAAGACGATATCCCGTTAGTGATGTGTGAGGATATCGTCCCCTGTGAGCAGTTCGAAAATACGCAAGTATCTGGACCAGAACTACGAGATCTGAGCATGGCCTTAAACCGAAACTATTTTTGTTTGTGACTATTGTTTTTAGTATTTTATTATTTTTCTATGGTCTCATGCACGTACATAGAGGAATACCGTAGTCTTATGACCATAGACCACGGTCGTAGAAGAACAGGTCTGGACACTCACCTGGAAACTTGACCCCCTTGTTGTTTGGCTGCAGTTCACCTAGTTACCGATAAAGCTATACATTTTTAGCGCTATAATCCGAGCGGCCGAGCTCAAACTCCGCCCACTTCCCTCCCACTAAGATAAATTATTTTATCATTTTATGAAATATTTCCTTCGCTTACAGTTTTAAATCATGGCTTCATAAATCTATATTTATCTTATAATGTTAACAATAGAAAAAAGTGGGCGGAGGTTAAGTCCGACCGCCCGGATTACAGCGCCAAAAAGTACAACATTCTCGGTAACTTGACGAACTACAGCCAAACAACAAAAGGGCAAAGAAAAAAAAAAGCAAAATACATTGGTAGATAGGCGAGTGTCCAGACCAGAGTAATTGTCGTTGCCAGAGATTAGAGAAACATAAAATGTTTCTCTAATCTCTGGTCGTTACTTATGACAGATTTTGTCCCCCACCGAGTAATAATTTTTGCCAAGTTCAGATCGTACAGTGAATATATTATCGGTATGGTGCTACGCAGTAGCAGATTCCTGAGGCAAACAGGCTTAGTTATGCCCACGATCACGTGACCCCTGACGTGTGCAATGTGGAGGACTGTTTATATTAGTACAGCCGAGGTTTATACATGTTTGTATTTGTTTACTGGTTTATGAGAAGCTTTATTCATAGAACTAATCCTCTTTTTTCTATGCGGCTAAAGCACCAATGGATTCATTTATGTGTAACGCCATAGTTACTAGCATAAATAAAATTTTTACAAGCAGAGCAGCAGCCTAGTGATTTTCTTCAGCAGTTTGTTATAATGTTCTACACTAGAACTATTAATATGTCCTCCAGCAAGCTAGCAGTTCTTCTCGGTTATAAACGTAGAACTGGGCTGGGTTATGCATCAACCGACTATGCGCCAAGTGTTAGTAACGTGTTAAATATTTTTCAGCATTAAAGTAATTTTACAAAAAGTATTTTTTCTATCCTGGTGTTGTAAATATTTCCACAAAAGATATTTAAGTCCTATATGATCACTGTAAAGCATATTTGACTAATAATTTTCAATCGGCGCACGGCCAGTTTATGCATAACAACGTACAACTATTGTTTTGCCTTCGATCACGTGATATATTTGTCATATGCACAGAAGTCTATTATTACTCTATTTCATATCCACTCAACGGTTCAGAATCAGTTTGGCAAGTTTAGTTAAAATACGTAGAATGATTAACGAAATGCCTTATTTTGTATGGACGGCAAAATTTTTAAGAACAAAATATTCCTAAATATGATATCATGCTGACTAAATGGCTGAAATTGCTTCGAACTAATGCTTATGTAAACAGACATAGGATCATACAAACATTTTACAAGAAGTTCTTAATAAATAATACAATATTTTAAAGTGGCTTGCTTTCTACAAGTTTACCTCAAAACTATTCCAAACTCTAATCAACATTCTGTTGATTAATCTGCTGTTCTACCTACGGACAAAGTGGTTTCGGAAACACTGTAAGCCCTTTAAATGGGGGCGTATTTATTTCATATGAAGTAAATAAAGTCGAAAACTCCCTCGGAATAAGTTTGTAAATTTTAAAACCCTTGTTAGGGCACAACGATTTTCCTTAAAAGTTAAGTTTGTAAAACAACTAATGAAAGAGCTGTAATTTAAAATCACGGGATTTTGGTTCTCATTGTAGGGAACGTTTGCACATAAAAGGGATGGTTTGTATCTACCAATGTGTGAATGAAACAGTTGGGTAGTTCTACTGATTTTCAAAAATGTAATACACTAACGTAGTATACTCCAACTTCATGGAATACTTTATTGCGATCTGTTTGAGAGGATTATCACGTGAGGGCGCACTTTGTTGCCTGCCAGGTATGCAACCCTTGTTGCAATCCTGGTCATAAGACCACGGTTTAGTTGCTGTCTGTGAGTGTGGGTTACGCGATAGAACAGTAGTTTGTACAGATCTTTTGAGAGTTGTAATCCGAAAGGGAAAATCGTACATCGTAAGTGTACAAGAACATACCTTGCAAAAATCCACGTGCATTTTTTTAAATAATTTAAGTTAAAAACTTTTAAAACGTCGATTTGTAAGGGTTGATATATCTCTTACGAATGACTGTACGACGTTGTTCGTATGTAATGTTTTCTACCTCATTTTGGATAGATAATCGCCTCACGGCGTTTGTCGCCTACCTGTTACGTCGGTATCGTGAACTTATTGAAGCGTGAATAATGTTGTTTACACTGTTTTTCCACCAGAACCTATGCAGTGAGCTTATCAAAACACATGTACATAGAGTTGCCTATTCTCCCCTGGCACTATATCGCTGTAACCAAAGCTTCGAGTAAATTTTTAATAAAAATGGCTCTTAGAGAGTTGCAATAAGAGGACTATTTTTGTTACAAAGCTCATTTTACTCTAAATAACATCTTAAAATGTTATTTTTAGCTGCTCCTAATACACTAAGAAGGTGACAGAGGACATTTTACTAACGGAAGATATAATAAGGAATGCCTGTTTTCAAAATTCCGTTGAAATTTTTATAAATATACAAATTAAAATACTAAAAATGGTTATATTATATCAAACAAATAGAGAACACTCAGAAAGTTAAATAATCGATTTACCTACAAAGTAGAAACTTGCAAAGCTACATATCACTTTCGTTTGTAGCTGATAGTTTACAGAGAGAATAACAATTTTTCTCCATGCATGATATACATGTATTCGCTTGAAGCACTGAAACCACATATTTGAACCAATAAAATCACTCCACCTCCCTTCTTCAAAAGAGCCGGGCGACATCGCTGGTCGCTGGGTTTTCTCGGGGATCTCCAGTTTCCCCTTCCCTTATCATTCCGGCACTGCTCCATACTCACCTCATGACACCCCTCATCAGCGGTAAAGCCCTTGATAAAAACATCTTCACTCACACTGTCACCTGTCAAACAACAAAAGGTTTACAAATTTCCACTAAGTTCCGTACAAATATGTCTAACGTACCTACAGTGCTAGGCACCCGCGCAAGGCGAAGAGCATTTAGAAATTCCTGCAGCCATTTAACATTCTTAACGAAGTAATTAACTTCACAAGTTGCAAGTACGGTAAGGTTTATTCTACTATGGGTTAGAAAAAAAGTGTTTTCCTATGAGAGAGATTGGAACAGGGAATATTTCTGCCGCTAGATTCGCTGCTCTCGCAAAGGGACAAGAAAAATACGACCCCGTAGTAAAATTAAATTTAAACAGGCTTGGAAATGACAGAAGTAATTTAACTTAATTTTGAAGTGAAAGTAAACCAATTTCGCGTTTTGACTCTTTCGTTGCGGATGAAAGTTTTTAATTATGCCAAGAAAATGTAAAAATATTTTTTTGAATCAGGTTTTGTAAACAGTTTATTTTTGATTAATTTTAAGCAAGAAAACCATGTATGTAGTGTTTACAGAGTCATTTAGTTTAGTGTTCGACTAAAGTTGCATGCCACAGATAAGCTATATTTTGTATATTCGACTACAGTTGAATGTCGCAGTTAAGGAGATTATCAACTTTATGTAACTTAAAATTCAGGAAAAACTGTGATTGGTCAATTTGTACCCATTACCGATACCAGCGCTCAAGCGGCAGAAATTTTCCGTGTGCCAAACTTTTAACATTGGTCTTTCTAATCTGTAGTAGAATGAACCTTAAAGTACGGCCATGGCAGGTGCTAGCAACTATCTATATCATCATTATATATCGATAGTACATTATCGACAGTGCGTTAGTGACCATCAAGCACTTTGTATGGCGACACTACTGTGAGAGTTACTATTGTGAAAATAAATATGGTAATTTACTATTACTGTAAATACTAGACATATAGGCTGTCCATGTTAGTAAGCACTTTTGAAGATCTTGTCAACAATAACTATCAAAATAATACATTTCATTAAACTAACTACAAGCGTCAAATTCTGGGTATGGTGAAATGTGTAAGCATTGTTTTTAATGCCTGCGTTGCTGTGTTTAGATGTGCCAATAAGGAGAACATTTACATATTGGCGGAAATAAATTAGGTTTTATAAGAACTTAACTTTATTACGGTTTGCCTCTACGTGTTTGGGCGAGGAAGTTATTCGCGCCACTGGTAACTTCAAAACTGTGTGTGAAAGATTAAGTATATTGGTTTGTGTGTACATGTTACTTTTTTAGCACTGCTTTTCATACATACATTAATATATTCACACACACATATATATCCTGTGTATATATATATATATATATATATATATATATATATATGCCCTGTACACACATATATACATCCTGTACATATACATATGTACAGGATGTTAATGACGTTTAAAAAATCCTGTAGCGAGATAGCCGACACTGAAACAAAAAATTTGATATAAGACATCTGGGGTCACAACAGTCGTGAAACGCCTCAAAATTGGTGACCAAATGTTGCACGTATGTTATCACAGATGCCACACATCGCTGCATCTATGACTGCCAGGCGTAGCGTTTGTGTTGTATCAAACCAATTAATTGTGTTCACTTAGAAGTGTACCACCTGACCCGTGTGTGCTGCTTACACGCTCAGTTTACTGAAATTCAATCTGGCGTCTTCTGCAGAGTGTTTGTGTACGTTTCCTGCGCATCAGCGAAGTGATAGTTGACACAAGTATGAAGTACGGGGTCAATATGTGACGATTATCGAGATAGTCTCGTTTGAATGGAAAACACTGACAACGTCTAAATGTACCTTATTGTTTTATGTGCTTTTGTGTTCTCGTTTCACTGACAAGGAGATTAAAAGTAAACTAAGCAAATTGTATATGAAATATATTTGTACTTTACCATGTATTTTTCGATAAAAAAACTAATTTTTTACAATAAATTTTTATTTAACATAGCTTTCCCTAGCATAAATAACAATATTTACACAACCATTCTTTTCATGTCATGCCATTCTTTGGTCCAGTGACATTTCACAATACTATTCTCAAATATCCCATCGTTGGCTTCAATACATTTCTCAACTCGCTGATGAATATGATGTGTTGCCCGTCGAAGATCACCATGGCGTTCTTGTATGCTAGCATACGCGTCCATTATGCGAGTTAGCAGTTCGTCTCGTGTGTTTACTTTATGTCTGTAGACTTCACCCTTCAACCAAACCCATAAACAATAATCTAGGGGCTTGAGGTCAGGAGATCTTGGTGGCCACGGAATAGTACTATCACGACCAATCTCCACCGATTAGAAAATGCGGTATTCAAATGCTTCCCTCACCTGGTTGCAGTAATGAGGAGGGGCTCCGTCAAGCTGGAAGTACAAAACAAGACGTATAACATAAGGAACGTCGTCGAGTAGTTCAGGTAATGTATGTAGCAACAATTGTGGGTATCTTGTCCCATTCATATGATCATCTAAAAAAAAAAAAAACGGGGCCTATCAGCTTGTCATGCAACATACCACACCACACGTTAATTGAGAAACGCACTTGAAAAGTGGTATCTACAATAGCAAGGAGGTTTTGTTCTTTTGGGCTCCATAAGTGATTGTTTCGTGTATTGGAGATTCCATTACGGTTGAACGTTGCCTCATCCGTGAAGAGAGTTATTGGCACCAAATGACGATTGTTTTGAAACCAGTTACAAAATTGTAGACGTTTGACACTGTCTCCTATGTGAAGATTTTGCACACACTGTAGGTGAAATGGGTACAATCGTTCACGATGTAGTAATCGACATACATGTGTTTGTGAAAGATTGCGCCGTGCTGTAATACGCCGAGTGCTAGTAGTAGGGCTATGCTGAAGATCGCGTGCAGGTAAAGTCCTCGTTCCGAACTCACATGAGCACTAGGAAGCGAACCACTCTCCCGCAATGTATTACAAACCGTGGAAAATACTCTTCGATCAGGAATTCTTCGCATGGGAAAACGGTGTCGGTACTCTTCTACAGCTGCAGTAGAACTACAATTGCAGAAGCTATAAGCAACCAACATGTCTACATACTCTGCATTTGTGTAGATGTGTGGCATATTGAACTGTCTGGTTCACAGTGTCGTATCACAAAACAAAACAACGACACAACCATTAAAATAATAGCGCTCAAGTTCACAGTCCTCAAAATAATCAATAAAGCTGTTACTATCTTGTTTCCACGGTAACCCATTGCCAACTTGACATAAATTGAAATACAAAGAGAAAAGTGTGTGGTTCATAATTTATTACAATCTCCTTGTCTCTCAAACGAGAACACAAAAGCACAAAAATAAAACAATAAGATACATTTACAGGTTTTCAGTGTTTTTCATCCAAACGAGGCTATCTCGATAATCGTCACATAATGACACCATGTTCACATGAACTTTTTTGTTCACAACGACCAGTACTATCACGTCATAGAATATTGCCCTTTCCTCCCGACTCATGTACATATATGTATTTTCCAAGAATCTCGTACACCTCAATACATATCGAGAGTGATTTGTCAGAACAGAATATTTTCAGATATATACAGTGTTATATACAATAAATATAGAAAACTCTACTCCAAAACACACACATAACTGTAGTCAAATTATATATATATATATATATATATATATATATATATATATATATATATATATATATATATATATATACAGAGTGTG
>PNEQ01116289.1:46321-65287 GCA_003012365.1 Medauroidea extradentata | reverse complement strand
GTTCTGTGTATGACTGTACATCATGTTTGCAACATGGACATTGCGTATTCCTGTAAAACATTCCAAACTATATAAACTTATAATCCCAACACCACAGCTGCTGATACTTACTACTAAAATAGTGTAACATACTTTTTTGTCATTTCCCACAACTTTGTTCAACTGGACATGTTCCCTTTCTGCATTTAGCGATTCAATTAGGTAATTAAATAATTAGGTAATAACATAGAGCAATGTAATTTCAACTGAATATTAACACGATTTTTCCTAACCTACCGTAATATAGTATGTTATGGTGGAGGCCCGTTTTATTTCGCCCGGTTCGCACAAAAACGAAAATCTGAAATACAAATACAGGCAAATAAATAGCCAAGTAGCTTTGTTGATGCCGTCTTTGCCCTCCAGTTTGTCGTATGCAGTATGCAGTGCTGCACTCAGGAGGAGGAGGCGCCGCGAATATAGCAGAAACTACACTCAACATTCGCGGCTTTTTAATTATCATATTACATCTAACTGTATTGCTGTTGTGTGTGTAAAGTGAATATTAATATTTTACATCTTAGTTAATATAGGCTAATTTATCGAGTGCAAAATGTCGGACCAAAAAGCAGCCATATTTGTTTCGCAGATCGTTACTCCAAGGCAAGCAGCCGGAGAAATGCATTGAAGATAAGTCGTTCGAAACTACAGTGAAGTAGTTCTGTATCTATTGTGACCGCGGCCTTTGTTCCTATTTTTAACTTAGTTAACATAAGCCCACTTTTTTTTAATAATCTAAATGGTATTTACTGTGTATCTGTCTTGTTTTTGAAATTAGCCTAAAGTTCATGGAGGTTAATAAAACAATATATGAAAAAGTCATTAACATTCACTCGGGTTATCTCGGGAAATAGGTAGAAAAATAAAAAAAGTGGTGACTGCCAATATGGTTGACAGGAAATATTGTTTTTATTTGGAATTACTACACTACTTACGATTTTATGTTTTTACGTAATCTTTGGTATATTAAAAAATCTGACTACCATCTAGTGGCTGTGAGTGTAACTATTGCAGCAAGCTGCTGGAGGACTGCGAGCGTCGAGTTGACGACCTTCGCGCCCCCTGCTGACAGTTGAGGTATGTTTCTTGAGGTGAAAGGAGGTTAGTGTTACTGTGCGCAGTGTTCCGAGTGCTCCCACAGCCGTCAGCAGATGCGCCTTGATACTTAAATCTCGCAAACACAGCAGCCATGGGCTCCAAAGTGGAGTACGTGGAGTCATCGCACATCTACGCGACTAACTATGTGCGCAACTCGAAAGCGATCGGCGTGCTGTGGGGCATCTTTACCATCTGCTACGCCATCATCGGCGTGGTGGCGTTCGTGACGCCGGAGTGGGTTGGGGACACAGACGACTCGGAATACCCGGGCAGGTTCGGCCTGTGGGCTCGCTGCTACTTGCAGGCGGCTAACGAGGACTGTCAGGGTAGCTTGGACGACCTGGGTTCTGTGCCCAGTGCCGCCTTCAAGGCCGCCACTGTGTTCGTGGGACTGTCCGTGGTATTGGCTCTACTCGCCATCTGCTGTATGCTACTCTTCTTCTTTCTGCAGTCTACTACCGTTTACCACGTCTGCGGCTGGCTGCAGGTCTTCTCTGGTCAGTAGACAATGCATGTTTTTTTGTTTGGTATTTAATTATTTGCCTTTCAGGCAACACACGCATGTGTCGGAGCCATCAACCAAGGCCGTTGCAGGGCGGCAAAAAGGGCAGAATGCCCTGGGGCCCCAACCCGAATAGAGACCCGGCCCCTTGCCCTAATCTCTGAGAAAAACAAATTGTTTATATTATTTTTCAGCTCAGCCCATGCTTAAAATATCAATAAATGTGCTTTAATTACCTTAACAATAATTAAAAAATAGTAGGCAAATAATTTTTTCAAAAATTTTTATTCAGACGTTAGGGCCCCCCAAACAGCTGCGGCCCTGTTGTCAACAAGTAGTCTACTTATTACATAGGCCTAGCTAAAATTACACAAACCACTAATGCAAGCAGGTGGACGTACCAATTATTCGTTGAAAAAAAAAAAGAAAGGTTGAGGAGAGACTTTAGGTTGCGTGTGTTTTTAATCCGTCTGTGTATTTTGGATTTTGGATGGGTCAACTTTAAAGTGTACACACGGCTCTATAACTCAGCTAAATTTAATTATTGTATTAAGGTACATATCCCATTTAAAAACCAGGTGATTTTTTTATTGAAAAATTAGACATATCCACCGCTCTGTAATTTTGTATTCAAAACAAGGTCCCAACAGTTGCTAGTTACGATTACGAAATATTGACTGGCATGTTTACTAAGCAAAACATGTCCGTAACTTAATATTTAAACTAGACAGTACCAGTTTTTACTTCAATATCAAACGATATATTAACTTATCTCATAGAAATTATCATAATTTGACAGCTGTTAAAATTACATACATCAATAAACTGGCCATAGCCTTTTTTATTTTATTTTAGTTAGCAGCACATGTTAGTTTTTTTCTCGCTTTTCTGTAAATTGGTTAAGGTGGACATGTCTGGTTTTGAAAGTTGGCTCCTCAATTTGGCCACTACTTCGTAGCCTACGTCATTTCCAAATTTTAAATAGATTCATAATGCTGGCCGTAATATATTAGGTTAGTTTATATTATGTCCCTACCTCAGTTCATATTTTCCTGTTATGTAGGCTAGTTATATATGTAATCATTATTTTTAGTTTGTAAAACACGTACAATTGTAAATCAGCGAGCGGCTGAATATGCTGTTTATAAATAAATAAATGGTGGGCTTGAAATGTCTCGGTTCATGGGTGTACCTGGCCCAGGAGGGGAGGGGCACGGGGATGGGAAAGACATGTCCCCTTACAAAAAATTTTTAGAGGGGGGGTTTGTCTTCCTTAAATTAATTATTTAATAACATTATTAATATTCCTACCCGCTGTAAATTCGAATTTTATATATGAAAACTGCTGAAATAGCCTACCATTTTTCATATTGAAATAGAAATTTACCCCCGGACCCCTCGGTTCATAGAAATGATTGGCATATCAGCAAGGGCGCCATTTAGTTGGGCAGGAGGGGGGAGGGGCGAATGTCCCCCTGAATTTAGAATTTTAAGTGTATAAAATTTATTTTTTGTATTTTATTATTTAAATAATGCTAACTTAAGTACATAAAACTGAAGTTTTATTATTAAAGCTTAATTTATACATGCTTAAATAATAAAAAATATGCAACAAGGTCACTGTCACCAAAGAAAAAAATCTTGCTTCCTCCCCCTCCCCGAAAAAAACCTGAAATGACGCCCCTGCATATCAGTCACTGTACATACTGTACTGTACTTGTACAGGTTACGCTATCTTCCCCCACCTGCCCGCGAGCGAAAGTTAATTGGGAACCACCTACAAATGTTGCGCACTATCTCAATCAGCTAATTTTCTTTTCAATTTTTCCTAACAATTGACTTATCATAGGCCAACTAAAACTTCACACACACACAGAGACAGATATATTTTATCTGGGTATGTAGTTTGAAGTCGCAGAACTCTCCCGCCCCCTTCACCCCACAAAAAAACATATAATCTCTTTTTTTTATTTCTTGTCAAAGAATAGCTACAAAGCTCCGTCTATAGCCAAGCTTTGATGCCAGCGCAGCTTAGAGTAACTATAGGGTAGAGGGAGTATCCTCTATACAGCTGCATACGAAATTGTGTGTTCAACATGTGTCACGTGACTTAAGTGAAATATGCGCGGGAGATTTGAAATAATATTGAGAGGCAAGATAATAATTGCTTAGTAATCACATCTATGTTCGGTTATTTTGGTTCCTTATGAATTTATGAACTAAGGAGAGTATACTACCATTTTATCGCATAGTATAATTGCGTAGAAATTTCAGAACGACACATGTAAACAATGTCGCCACATTACTGTTTTCCTTAACCCAGCTGTTTTTAGTAAAAAGTAAATATTAGCTACGTACTTACTATAAGGTTTTGAACCGAGATCTTGGTGACATCACATGACTAAATATATATTCTGGAAGGTACGCCATGAGTTTCAAACAACACGACTGCATTTTTACGACGAGAAAACATAAATAAACAACACCAAACTCTCGAGACCATGTTGGACACACATTTGTGACGTCATGCTCCCTCTACTATATATTACCTCTATGCAGCGCAGGGAGACATTTTCCATTGTTCACGTTCAGTATACTTTGATATTGTATGGAGCAAAAATGTATTGTTATCGTACGGTTAGGTTGTTGTTTTGAAATTTCGAAATGCTTTTTCGTGGAACAAGAAAACTGAGGAAGAAGAAAATTTTGTCGTCGGGGCTGGAAAAGAGAACGTGGCCGACAGTTGCTGGTGTTTAACTATATTTTATTTTTGTACCTAAACATACTTTGTTCGAGCACTGCCGATATAGCTAGCAACCAAGAGTTTCAACGCCATGCTACTATTACACATTATACTACCATAACACACGAAACAAAAGTAATTTTCACTATCCTGCATCCTCACTTACGTTATATGAAAAAAAAAAAAAAAAATATCAATTACATGTCAGGCAAGACTTTCAACGAGTTACCTGAAGGGATATAAACATTTTTAATGGCAGTACAAAAAAAACGTGTAAAAAAATTTACCGCAATAATCCTATTAAGCTCGATAAATTAATATTTAAATGATTGACTATATTTATTGTATCTTGAGAATTGTCTTATAATGATTTGTATTTTCTTTTTATTACAGTATTTATATATTTTTTTCTTATAGTGTTTGCAATTGTATTTTTTGCACTACGTTCCATGACAACACCTACATACTTGAGCATTTTATTCATCTCGAAAATGGGATCTAAAGGTGGCTAAAAATAAATAAATGCTACCCTTTTCTATTGTTTTCGCGATAGTTATTTTTAAAGCATAAACGAGAGCAGATATAAAAAAATGTTTAAAACGTCTTTCACCACGTTGGCAGATTTTTTAAAGGCATTGGATAATGTCGTTTTAGGAAACTTTTGTAAACAATGAACTTTTTGGTATTTAACGTATTTTTCGAAACCGTTTAATTTATTGTGATGAAAATATTACCTGTCGCAGCAATAAAAATGTTATACGAAACTGCGAAACAGTATTTGATATCTGCTCTCGTTTAAGCTTAAAAAAATGTATATCGCAAAAGTATTAGAAAAAGGAAAGCAATACCTGCATATAAAATAAGCACATTTTTGGTTTAACCGTTTCGAAGATAACATGTAAACGTACGGTATTGTATACCAATTTTTTTTTTGCAGCAGACCTCTATTCATGATGATTTTGGAATACTGTGTTTTTAAATCCTAAATTGGAGCAGATATTGTAATTTAGACGTTTGTTTTTGCTACGCTGTTTAATTTTTAAAACCAAAAAAATAGTATAATTCTGAGTAATAAGAAAATTTTGAACAGAATTATGTAACTTAAGAAAACATCCAATCAATAAATCATCCTGACCTCGGAGCTGCGTGTGTGCACTTCGGCTATAGGTGGATCCATGATTGGGGGGGGGGGGCGGCCCCCTCTTGTGACCTTTCATAGTTTATCTGTAAAATATTACAAATTTTTAAAGTGGTGTAGTAAATGTTTTTGTTTAGGAATTGCCTTAAATAGCATCATTTTGCACCTTAAAAACTATATTTTTCCGGGGGAGGATTTCCGAACCCCTTTCTCCCCTTCCTCCGACTCGAGGTGTAGACATAGTTACTTGTTGGGAGTGGGCCGCCCTCAAAACCTATAACTGGATCCACCATTGCACGTGGCATTTAAACAACTTGGTGGGAAATAATCTTTTGTGAAATTGTTAAGACTACTGTACATTAGGTCTTTCAACACATAGGAAGCGGTAAATAAAATAGTCCTAATGCAATATGACGATACCGATATGACGAGTAGGCGATATTTAGAACAAGACAGCGTAATATGAGAGGGGCACTAAGACAGTTGTCACTGGTGAATAACAGGTATCTCAGGAAATCCGTCCAGTCTGCTGTCGAATAATGACGTGACATTTGCAGGTTCTTGCGAATTAGTTTCCGAAATTGTGTGTACTGGCTGTCAAAAAAAAGTACACTTGCTTCATGCAACAACCAGGCAGAATGTGTCCTCGACAATAGCCGATATGCAAATCGCAGTTTAGATAGAACGACTACTCGGCCGGCAGTTGCGACGAGGTAGGTTCCAGTCCCAGTGTCGGCATTCCAGCTGTAATGACGTCATACGCGAGTCTTGTCCGCTGTGTATGTCTGGGTAACTGTTACACGGTGCAGCCTGGCACAAACCGGACTGCAAGTGTGCTTAGTATATATAACAAGGTCTTCAACTGGTTCTGATATTACTGCACACGGGGAGAGTGCCAGCTTGTTTCTGCTACCTGCCAAACTACTTCACTGATGCCAACTCCTCTTGTTTAAATTCGCCAATTATTGTTCACATAAAAAACGCTTAACTTCTGCCGAGTATTAAAAGGCTAAACATTTACTATCAATAATTATTTAAAATAATACATGGTTTAATGAAAAACATTTTAAGTGGCTTGGTTTTTATTACATAAAACCGCACTCTTTTTTCTATTTTGTAGTTCATTTTAGTGAGAATTTTAATGCCATATTCGGTTTTTTTTCCCCGTTCCACATTCGTGCAGGAGAACTAAACAGTTTTCAAAAATGTAAAAAATCCAAAAATGTTTTAGTAGTAAAATTTTGCAGACTGCATCTTTGTATCCCCACAAGAGTCGTATAGATAAGTGTACTTCTAAGCACTACATAGCAAGCTATTAATAAAATAGGAGAAATGTAAAGAGGACAGAGAAACCGGCTACAAAATTGCTTATCTTGATGAGATTTTTGCTACTTAGCCAGTGGAATAGAGTTTAAAGTTAATGAAACTTTTTTTGTTTTCTTAAGAAATTTTTTTACATGTATGTATATACAACTAATTTTTTAGAATATTAAATACAGTTTTCGTGTCCTTTATTGTTTATTATTTTTTAAGACAATGATCTGATGATTTCTGTTGCCTTTGCAATTTTTTGGCGTTGTTTTCTTAGGATCCTTTCATTCCCGTCTCATATCGTGTATGTGTCTTGAGCAAAAAAATAGCGTGTTAATTGTTAAAAGGCAGCGTTAAGGAGTATTGATCCCTACCACCTTGGAGTTATCTGTTTTTTTTTTCTCGATAACTTCTATTCCAGTCGATGTATCAAAATTTTTGTCACGACAGGTCATAGATAAAAACTTTATCGTTTTTCTGTAATTGCTGGAACCATAATATATTAATTATTTTGCAACGGGAAACAGCTGATAAGGAAAAATTGCTTTATTTACGGGAGCGACTACAGAGGCCGCAACATTAACAGAAACAGTGCCATATGGACTCCAAAAAGTGAAAGAAAAAAAACCATGCCTTGTCAGCGCGAGAAAAGTAAAACAATGTGTCTATTCCCTGATGTAGGTATAAGAAAAACCGCAAAACAGATCGGACAGGGATCAATCCCCCATAATACAAATAATTTGTTTATTTGTTATATTTCAAAGGTATTGTATTCTGCGTTGATGTAAACTTTGTTACATTTACAAAGAAATGTACCTTATATTGAAGGTAAGGTAAGTGGACTTTACGTCTCATCGACAGCGAGATCATTATAGACGGTGACACAACTTGGTACAATGACAGCAGCTGGGAGAGGAGTTGGCCATGGCCTTTGTTAAGAAACCATCCCAGCATTCGCCTGGAGCAATTTCGGGAAACCATGGAAAACCGAAAATCAAGATGGCCGGAAACGGGGCTCGAACCCGGGTCCTCCCGAGTGCGAATTCAATGTGTTACCGTTGCGACACCTCACTGGGTACTTAATGTTGGAAATCATGCATCTGTATATTAGGAAAAAATATATTTCACGAGTCCAATGACCTGCATGTTAGATTCCACTGACCTGTGTATACTCAAGCACCGATCATTAGTCAGCTAGCTGCTACTCTTGGGAACAGCAGACAATAAGCGAATATACATGGTTGGAATATATATATATATATATATATATATATATATATATATATATATATATATATATATATATAGGACAGTGGATTATTGAACTTGTAAATCTTTCTCTGCCCGTAATGTCATGTAATTGGCACTAATTATATACATAAGATACAAAATTTTGTTTGAAAAACCTTCAAAAGAGAGGTTATTGCATGCTTAATTTTTCTTTATTTCTTCCTTACTCCAAATTTGGCCTATTTGAAAATGTTTCAATATGGACATAGGTAATTACATTACTTTTCATTACGTACATTGTATTCGAAGTATTAAAGCTTAATTAAGACATTATTAATGTAATTCAAAATTTAGTTGGCCTATAATAATTACCTCTCAACTTATAATAGACAAAATAGCTCCTAGTACCAATGTAGTCCATAAGTACGCACATAATCGTAAACTGTAATGTTTTTATTACAACACATAATTTATTAATTGAAAATTGTAACAAAATAAAGTGACACAGTCTTTTAAGGACACACAAGTGTATACACAAACGCATAAAAATGTCAACACTTCAGGTTTGCTGGTCTGAAAGTTAACTGATGCTACGCCCCTAGAATTACCGCCAGCTGTTTATCAATAACACGAGTCTACATTCACGTATAAATGTGTGTAGTGGAGCCTTGAAGTTTAATTGTAACGAGAAGTTACAGGACCTCAAAATACAGGCAATTTTAATTCAATGTCAATAATTACGAGCGTGTCAAAACGTTTGCAAAACATTAACATTCAGCATTGTAAATTGATTAAAAAGAGAGCTTGATGTGAAAACAGTATTAACAAAAAAAAATTATTTTGGTTTTGTTTGTTCCTTCTGTTTTGAATTCATTTTACTGGCTGTGGACACTGCCAAAAGAAACTCGGTCGCGCGATAAAAAATAGGTAATCGAAAGTTTCCACTCCAGGTTTTACGTTATTTTCTTACCATATTCGTTAAATTAAATTGGAGAAATTCAAGGGGGAAAATGTGAAAGTGGACAGAATTAATTATATTCGTTAGTTCATCATGTTTCAGAATCAGGAGCCAGTGCCACGTGGGGAGTTTTAGCAGCAGAATTTTTTTGCAGGAATGAAGTACAAGTACTATTTTCACAGACAAAATATTCGGGAATCCACCTGAGAAGATATATTTCGGATTCCTATAGTTCTAGGCCGACATGAGATACTATATCGCGATGGAACATGAAAGCTCTAAACCATAACAGCAAACCCTCATGAATAGGGACCTGAAATATTCGCGTTTTCTTTTGGTACAATCTAGAATTCAAACAATTGTAAGTTCATGTCACTGTCTCAATTGGTGCCAAATACTCAAATACGTTATACGTTAGCTTAAATCACTGTGTCAGCGAGCAGTCAGTGACCAGATATTGGCTGCCTAAATACACAGGTATCCTTGGAGGCTAGCCAACAAATCATGAACCCACGAATTTTTACGGTCTCCACTCATGAAACCTACTATTATACGTTTCCTCATTAAGAGGAGTCTTCGCCGGTAACGAATCTCCACCTTTGACGCGTGGGAACAGCGTAGCGATAAGAGCCAGTGTCCCACGCTTGACGAGAAGCATATCGCCTCTATTCGCAGCGAGCCGAACTGGCGTCCAAGGTTTTTGTTGTAGTCTTTTTTTCCTACGTGACTCAAAGCGGTGACCACATTTTATTTTTGAATAGTATGAAGTAAAGACCAACGCATGCATTTCGCTTTGCACTTTACGAATTCAGGTAATATTTTCGGAGTTACAGCAGTCTAAGAAAACGTTTTTAGCCATTTTGAGAGGTGAAAATCATGTTTCTAACAATCGTCTTGAATTTTTGAAAACATAGACGCATAGTTTCAAGTGTGTGTTCTGTTCGTAGATAAACTTAATATGTAGAATTTAACAAAGAATACACGTGACACGCTGCAACGCCGCACATGCCCCAGTCGAGGTCTCCTGGCTACTGAACTGGAGCAGTAGGCAATGTACAATCTGAAGACAGATTGTACACCCAACTGCGAAGTCCAGCCGGCATGAGAGGTCGTTGAACAGGGGTCTCTAACGATATTTTTTTCCCGTACGAAAATGCCAAAATACTTTACTATCAACGTGATGATTAGAGATACGTAAATTTCGCAGATACATTCCAGGTCATGTTGAACGCCAATTATGTATACTTCATTGTCATGTCTGTGACTTGCTGGCGGCTGTTACGAAACGCGTTTGACTACTGCAAGCCAGTAGTAAATAAGGAGATAATGCGAAGTGCTATTGCTTGCTACCTGCTTGTACGGTTATAAGCCAATAGATAATCGATTGTGGCCAGTGGGTGTATAGGACTGACAAGTCTAGGCTGCTGCCAGATGATTCCGCGAAATTGACGTACCTCTAGTGATGATACATGCTAAAACTGTACTCTTATAAAAATTAGGTGTTTAAACCCAGCGCTGTTAACAATATTACGTAGGAAGTTGTTTTATGAACTGTGTGAAAAGTAACTAAATGGAACTAAAAATAAAACATAAATAAACAACGGCCTGTTTAGTTTTAAGTGAGACTGGTTGTGGTAAAACACTCGCCTCCCATTTAATAGGATCCGAGTTCGATTCTTGGACTGGCCATCGTGACTGCGGTTCCTCGGCGTTTTCAGAAATCACTCCAGGCAAATAATGACATGGTTCCTTAATACGTGACCCGGCGATTCCTTCACAATTCCTCCCTCATCCTCGTGTTCCCATACCAAGGATGTATGTTATTCAGAGGAAAATAATTAAAGATAGCGTTTATTACAATTAGGATTAATCAGTTACATTCGAGTCTGGAAACTGTTTTCGAAACTGACCAGTGTAGCTGGTGATTTCTGATGAAAAGAATTATGAAACATTTTATATAGCCGTAGGGCCACGATTTTGTCGCGAAAAGATTTTTGCCCCACTTTGTTTCAGTGACTCACGTGCACATCGGCAGTTCTGTTTCAAGGTTATTGGCAGCGTGTCTTTGTTCAGACACGTTTCTCATCAGACTACACCAATCAGAATAAGATTTTTGTGAGTCTGTACGTCTATAATTTGCCAAGGCCAGTGAGAGTAAAATCATCCAACCACAGACGATGTAGCAGACAGAGCTGCAAGTGTGCACATGACGTATCGAAACCAAATGTTGCAAAAATCTTTTCGCCATAAAATCGCGGCTCTATAGGCTGTTCAGAATAAACTGAATGAGCACTGCTTACAATTGTCTCTGAGCCATTATGCCGCCATCTTTACTATTTTAAATACGAAAACTTCCGTGTAACTAAAAACTAGTGTAAACATTTCATAACTCCAAAACTTTACTTGCATAACCTCAATAAATACTTGTTTTTTTATTATTGTTAGTGTTGGATAGTGCTCACTTTTAAGTCAACCACCTATATCAATGCATAGCTTAATGCTCACATTTTCAGCTCTGCTTTGTGACTATTGGTAGCTTGTATCACTGAAGAGGAGTCGCTAATTTGACTGCGCCAATGTTAGTAAGGTTACTGCGACACTATACGTCTCATTTGTGTGTAGATCCCCAAGTCGTTGACAGTTAAAAACAGCCGACCACTGCAGGCGTGCACATGGGTATTGAAACAAAATGTTGCATAATTCTCTTTACCAAAAATAACCAGCACTAGTGCCCAGTAGTGCTGGCGTATTTAAATTGCAGATTCCCTCTCGCTCTTTTTTTCTCCCCTGCACCAACTGGACTGACATAAGCTACGTGGACACGAAGCTCGTCATGCTGGGACATGTAGCGCATAGAATTTCGATCTGACAAGACTTACATGGCTCGTCTATAATTGGCGCTGTCCACACACACCCAGCTGCTGATTGCTGCACGTGAGTCTGTGACGTCATAGCTACTGTCCCAGTACTGGCTTGTACCATGGTCCCATCACTGCCACAGGTATTGTCAGCTAACGTGTCTGATACTCCTCTTAGGATGGTGCAGAAAGAGTATTATTAGAGTCCCGGAAAATTTGCGGATTCAAATGAGGAGAGGTTGGATTTCTAAGTCATGTATATGTTGGAAACTTTTTCGATCGGGTCATTTTTTATTAAACGTGACCTTGAGGACTCCGAACCAATGGCGGACGTGCATAATAACTCCCGTGCTATCTTCAAATGTTCAAATGCTCACTCACTGTAGCAGCAGCCAATGTACAAGTAGCTGAGGACATAGTGTACATAGGACTATGCAGTCCAGCCTGCTGGGCGTTGAACCCGCGAAATATCCGCGACTCTAAATATTATGTGCCTTGAGTCGGCGTGTCAGGAGTTGTAGTATCACAGTTTGCGTGTGTACCCGGAATACGTTTATTTATTTATTTTTAAGGAAATGTAAACATCTATTTTATCTACGCGAAAATCGCAGAAACACAGTACCTCCTTCCATCTTCGATTAATTTACATTTTCCTCTAACTTTTATTTGTGAATTGCTTTCGTACATTTGGTCTCTGTATGTAGGACTTGAAAAATTAGGGGTTTCTTCGACGTACAGGCTACAATTCAAACAACTGTTAAGTTCTTGTTGTGTTTGCAATTGGCTCTTGGCTCATTTGACACCTCCTGGAAGGCACTGAGCCAATAGTTAAGAAGTAACTAAATATATATCCAATTATGTGGTACCCGTGTCAACGAGCAGCCAATGAGTGACTGCTGTGTACTTGAGTATGCAGATATTCTTGGAGTCTTAGTCTACAGGTCAGTGAAATCACGAATTTTTCCGTTCCTAACGAAAAATTAAACTGATTCAGTTTGTGTGTCAGACAGAGTCGTGTAATCGGTGTGAAGATTTCAATGCACGTGTAGACATGTAACGCCACAAAATATTATTTGACATCAATCTTGTCTGTCGGATTTTGGCATACTAAAGCTAATTTAGGCCTACTTCAACTAAATACATTATATGCGCAAGTAGGCCTAATAGAATGTTTATTTTCTTTCTGTTAGTCAAAGCACGTTACAGTACTTCGTTTACTCGTTAAAGGAGCACGGTCTATACCAATTTTCAACGTCATATTTTTTATTTCTATATTTGCACAGATATGTTTTTTCGTATTTTATACATAAATAGTGACTATATTTTCTCCTCTGAATTTTTTTTATCTCTCATAGTTTTTGCGTAAACATTCGTAAACGTCAACATGTTCATTTTACGGTTTTATGTACACCACTAATACCAACTGACAACAGTTTACCAAACTGAGAAAAAAAAATACAGTGAATAACGATGTTGTAGGTGACAAGGTCTCCCATATAAAAATAAAAAAAATTTGTATTGGAATAAATTGCTGAAATTTGAAATTAAAATTTAAAAAATTCAAGAATTTGCAGAAAATTGTAGACGAGGCCAAAGCTCACAACGAGCAGCAGAGTCACAAGTATAGGCTGAACCGACCCGATATCTTGATGAACCACTTTGTGGATTCACTAATTGTACAGTGAAAATTCTAACGGATCTAAGTTCCAAAAGAGACAGAATTGAGTTAATTCATCAAAATGAACTATGTGCGAGAGCCTAATTTTGCTGCAAGAGCTAAGTCCCAATGATTGTCCTAATAGTTGTTATGATGGTCTAAATATTGCATGTTCCATATGTACGCATACTCTTGTAGAACTGTTTCCCCTTTTACTCAAAAACATATTTTTGGCACTTAGACAATTTAGAATTTCCACTCTACAATTTGGGATGGATCTGTACACTGAGTTCACTAGGTTACCAACAGAGAGCAGGTATCTGTAGTTTTGGCAATAAGTGACCAATGTATCAATTATGAGATCACAATTAAAATGATTAGGCCTACATATTACTGATACAGTATTGAAGTTCGAAGTCTTAGTATCACCAAGCAGGGTAAGTTTATATTAGATGTACTGACTACAACCAATTAGGCTTGTTATTCCTTTATTTATTTATTTTTATTTTCTGAGGTTACGTAGCACTGCAATGGCGTATGTCCAAAATATTTCATAAAAAACTCTATGCTTAGGCTATTAGCAATTATGGCTCCACTGACCAAGTCATACCAGTGTCAAAGCGTTGTGGCACAAATTGTGAATCAGTTTGTACAGACAATATTTGGTTTTCATATTGTAATATTTAGGCCCTTTGGCATGACCATGCATTGCTTTGGTTTTCTTCCAAAATTAATTATTGTCGTGTGAGACCATGCTAACGTCGTAATTGCGGCAATTTCTTTTTTTAAATTATGTATAATGACTTGAATTTCTAAAATGATTTTCTTATTAACATGTTTCAAATTTTTTAAAATCAAAATATGTAAGAACACATACAATGTTTTTTTTTTTCTGAAAATATCAATTCAAATAACATATTAGGTTGGTTGAGTTTTGTACGCGAATTAAGCCATATTTTAAAAAATACGCGCACTATTTCATTAAAATAATATATTCCAAAACTGTAAAGAATTTATAACTTATTGGTTTAACCAAACATTTGTGCCGTACATGGTTAGTAGATAATTTTAAAATATGTTAGCTACATTATTAATTTTGTGAATAATTTGATTACAAAATGTTTGATATATTTTCAAGTGGTCCGCTCACGGTCTAAGAGGAAGAGGTCTTGACACGGCTTAATGCTCTCCAGCAAGGGAAAGTTACTCCCTTCTTGTTGCCGAGCGATAATAGTACTTTAGTGGAAGATTTGCCTTGTTTACATCTGGCGATGTTACAATTTTGCAATTATTTGTATAAAATTATGTTAATATGGTAACCTACTTACTGTCGATATATGTTTCGTATCTAAATGCATTGGCATGTGTGTGGAACTGTTTGTGTGTCGTCTGAAAAAAAATTATGTATTATTGTTTTAGTAAAAACATTTGAACAATATCTTTTCTTTCGTGTCCTACAAAATTTTAGAATAATTGAATGTGTGTCTACATGTAAAATATTGTAAAACTAAATTTTATAGTTGGAAATGTGTTCCAGTACAAAATTGCATATACATTATCTGTATTTTCAATTTTTTTCTTCTGTAGTACAGGCAATTCCGATAAAATCTGCACATTTTAAGCTTTAAAAACTTGCTAAGGCAAATACAAATCAAGACAAATCTTCCACTAAAAGACTACTAGCGCTGTGACCAAAAAAGCAGTCACATTTTGTTCCTTAGTGTCAAGCCCTTGCCTTAATAGATCGTGGGTCGGGTCCACTCAATGTTTATTGAACCCAGTGTATAGAATCGTGTGGAAGGGCCTTGGTGGCATGTTGTGTGTTGTGAGGAGAGGTAGATAAGTCAGAGGACTGTTTTATGACTTGAGCACGTATTGTTGACATTCCTGCGAGCAGTGCATGGCCGAGTGTGGGGACTGCTACAACCAGAGTGGCCAACTTTTCCCAGAGAAATTCTCTAAACAGCTCCATGACAAATTACGTGAAATTTATCCGATTCTAATATCGTATTTTTTCATGCCAAATTATGCAAATATTGTAATAGTTAATTTTTATGAGTCAAACATGGGAACTCAGATTATATTTTCCAAATGTAACTATCGGCGGGTGTTGTCAGCCTTAGCAGGACGGAAGTTCCAATGTTGCGTCAGTGTGTTGAACTCAGGGGCGTCATTTCAAGTTTTTCTAGGGGGGTGGGGGGACAAGATTTTGTTTTTCGGCGACAGTGACCTTGTTGCATCTTTTTAATTAATTAAGCAAGTTTAAATTAGAAATTTTAATGATAAAACTTCAGTTTTATTTGCTAAGTTAGCATTATTTAAATGACAAAATACTAAAAATAAATTTTATACACTTAAAATTCAAAATCCACGGGGGGGGGGGGGAAGGTGGGCAAATGACAAGCTGAATTCACTATTGCTACTCGTCAGAGAGTTGGTTGTTTCAGAAGACTAAACAATGAAATTTAGACTTAACGCAAATATTAAATTCAGCATCCAGACCATTTACAGGTATCCCTAGATCTGGTGAGGGAAGCAACCAAGTTGGTAACTATGGCTACAACAACGTCGGCAGTTACGGCCTAGAACTTAGGCACTGTGAGTCGTGTGCGCTTACACAAAGGCAAGGGGTGCAGAAGCGACTTGAATCAAGAGAACTTTTTTTTTACTTTGGATGTTCTGCTCAGAAAGTCAACACGAAATGTTCAAAACACCCAACGACACGTGTCAGTCGGTGAGAGGGTGACAACCCCCGTTATTTTCATGACGGGAAGAACCGTTTCTTGATGGGTTGAATATCTCAATAACACTAATCGTCGCGCAAAGAATTGTAAATTTTCTCCACGTAGTTTTCGATATTTTCCCAAAAAAAAAAAAAAAAAAAAATTTGAATCGCGCTATGCAAAAATTTCATCGGGTAACCATACAGCTTTTTTGATAAGGAATCACCTCCCAAATTTTGTATCACAATTTAAGAAACATCCTATATAAACCCAAAAATCACGGAACACTCTTTAAGAATAGAAAATACATTTAAATACTGAATTAAAATCGTTTAAATTTCTAAATACGCTTATTTGAACGAAACAGCAGAATATAAGTATCTTGCCAAACTGGAAAAAAAAAAAAATTAACTACATGTTTAGGTGTAACCATCAGTTTCGGTGTTATAGGCCTACTTAGAGTAGTTTCACCGATTGTTTTGTTTTTGACGCTGCGTGGTTGGTAGAGCAGAAATTGTTTTTGGTCTGAGTAAGGTTAATTCTACTAGAGGGTAGAAAGGTCAATGTTATAAGTTTGGCACAGGGAAAATTTCTGCCACTTGAGCGCTGGTATCGCTAGTGCACCAAACTGACCAATCACAGAGCTTTCCTGAGTTTTAAGTTACATTAAGTTGATAATTTAAAACGCGAAATTGGTTTCTTTTCACTTTAAAATGAAATTAAATGAGTAATATAGTATCCAAGTTTATTTAAATTTAATTTCACTACGGTTTCGTATTTTTTCTGGCCACTTAGCGATTGAAGCGAAACTAGTGGCAGAAATGTTCCCTGTGCCAAGCTCTCCCATAAGAAAACGTATTTTCTTTCTAACCTGTAGCAGAATTAACCTTAGCCTGAGTACACGCAGAAAATTCGAAAGTGTGCCCACCATGAGTCATCTCCGTGAGCGAGTTGAGGCAGGCGACAATGGCGTATGTGATGTGACAAGCTGCTATATGACCTTCACGCTCACCAAGCAGATGCAAGAAAGGAGGACGTAGACTCGTATCAAATAACAAAACATCTCTCCCCGTGAAAGCTTGGCGAAAGAGAGAGTAGAACCAATCAGTGTATTGTAAGGAAGGGCGGCTAGTGAAAGTAGCGAAATGAAAATGCGTGAATGAAACGAAAGGGAAAGAAGACGAGACTATGGGAGGGCAGCCGTTTAGATACCAAAAGATCACAAAAATGAATAAGTAAAAAAAGAAGAGAATAAAGTTTAGTGTTGCGTGTGTCAAATTTAGTTTTAGTGAATTAATTTAGGTTACTTGTGCACATAATTTCTTATAGCGAAGCAGAGTGTATTATCGTGCGCAGCCTTTCATCTTTGGGGGTGACAATGTCCAGTGTCTTCTATACATCAGGAGGACCCGGGAGTCCTGCCCTGGTAAAATTTTGATTCTGTGGTGCAAAAAAGGGCTACTAAGGCAGTTTTCATATATAAAATTTAAGTTTACCGCTAGTATGAATATTAATATTTTATTAGATAATTTTTATAATATTTTTGGGATGGGGAGGGGGGTCGTTGACAGTATCCCCCTAAATAATGCTTTTCGGGAGGGGACTTGTCCCTCGTCCCCCCCGCCAGGGACGCCCGTGACAGAAAACAGTGAAAACCTGGAAAAGTCAGGGAATTTCAAAGTGGTCAGGGAAAACCTAGAAAAGTCAGGGAAATTGCTTCTAGTGACTGGAAATTGAAATTGTGGAACAAACTTTAGGCTTAGCAATAGGGGTTTACCGACTTTTGTGGTCGTTGTCTAGCTGACTAGCTTGACTTCTGGGCTGGAGTCACATCTTCATGGGTGCAGGCATAGCGATTGACTTTTGGACAATTGCACAATCGTTCACCGTATGAAAATGTCACCTTAGCAATTCATTTTAAATATAGTTCCAGTTAATTATAACTTATTACAGTTCTCTGGATTGTGGTAAGAGTGTGCTGACACAAGTTACTGTACATTTACTAAACCATTTTTAAAAACAGTCGAGCAAATTTAGTTTATTTAAACATTTTGATAAATTATCGTGATTTATAATTTCACAAAAAAAAAACTGGAAATTCATAATTTTTGTCTGGAAAACCTGGAAAAGTCGGGGAAATTTGATCTAGAAATTCTTTAGCAACCCTGATTATTGTATTTTGAATGCGATGTGAGGATCCTTCTCTTCCACAATTGCAAATGCACATGTTGTTGGAGTTATGTTTTATGAAGTCTCTCGTTACTGAAGTAAACCTGAGGATTTTCATAATGAAAGATACTATATAACAGGACAGAGGTAGCTCTGTGATCAGTCTTTATTGGACAACACGGAAATTTTGCAAATGTGTTCTGTGTATACAATTTGTTTTTGAGGACTGTTAACCAACATGGCCTGCGTAAAGGTACGGATTAGTGCGCTGTCAAATGAACATTATTTCTCATATAAAACACAATAATGATGATTTCAGTTGCTTTTGTTGGGGTATGGTTGGCCATGCCTGGTAGTTTTGCAGTGATTTCGAAAATAATTTTTCCAAAATGAACTAATATCTCTATCACAAAATCGCTACATTGTTTTGTCACTAATACATCAAAGTTTCTATCTGAATTTTTCCGTTGCAATGAACACAATGGATTTTTAGATTCTTGCACCCAAATTATCACATATTTTAGCATGAAAATGAGCCAA
>PNEQ01116289.1:18681-36237 GCA_003012365.1 Medauroidea extradentata | reverse complement strand
AGATGGCAGCCATCATCAGGTAGTCAGAGTCGGAGGCCAATTTCCAGATGGCAGCTGCAACGACTGCCGAAACGTCGCAAGACAATCTCCAGACGCGGCTCACACCCACAAGCCTAGAACATGCGGACAACGGCCGCGAAAGCCTGCGATCTATTTTTGGCTTCAAGAAACCTGCAGTTATAGATTAATGCTTTTAGCGTTGAATTATGTACCGCGCCCTCTTAACAAAGTACTGTACATTATACCCTTACTGACAACTGGCAAATTTATTCTACTCTACATTACATTTTACACGTTTCAGTTAATTTTTGTCTTGAATATGTACGCGCTGAACCGAGCGAGATGGTGCAGCGGTAACACGCTAGACTCGCATTCGGAAGGACCCGGGTTCGATACCCTGCGCCGGCCATCCTGATATCTAGCTTTCATGGTTTCACGAAATCGCCGTGGTTGAATGCGGGATGGCTGTTTAACACAGGCCATGGCCGACTCCTTTTCTTTTTTCCCGGTCATAAGGTGTTTGTAACTGTCAAGTCGTTAAACTCAATGAAAATATAAATTTTAGTATCCTCAAGAATTTTTAAAAATCCGTTTGCATTGAAGTTACATCTTTTTAGGGGACCTGCTCAAACTCTACCATTCAGTAAATGTTATACAGTTGGGCCTATCTCTTCTGCCATATGTTATTAAACATTACCTTGTGAATAAAACAAACAAAGTCTACCTGGGTGCCGCTCGAACCGCGTGCAACGGCTAGGAGTTATCCCCCCCCCCCCGGCTCAGAGACCAGAAAATATGCGTCCACACAATGCGTCAGACTACTTATGAATGTGGCGTTTATGAAACCCTGCGCATTGGAAACATTGTTTTAAAGCCCTCAAACTTGGCTAAAATCGGCTTTTTCATACGGTTGTTTCCTAAGATACGTGAGTCTACAACTACATTGGAATTTGCTACGATGACGGGTTCAATAAAATGATAGGGTCACTACTTAAGATGAGTGTGTTCTGGTTCCGAATTCCCACATTTGACTCGTGAGAACAGCGGAGCAATAGGAGCTAGAGTACCACGCTAGACGAGAAGTTGTAGTCTTTTCCCAATGAGGAATTTAGCAGCGACCGTAAATTGGATTTTTTGACAGGCCAACGCATGCTTCTCGTTTTCCGTTTCACGAATTCAGGTGGTGTTTTTGGCGTTACAGCAGTCTAAAAAAAAGTTGTACATTACGTATCGTTTCGAGAGGCCCGAAAACCACATTTCTAACAAGCGTGATGAATATTTAAAACTATAGAAGCGCAGTTCGGAGTGTGTGTTCTTTTCGTAGATAAACATAATACGAATAAGGTAAGAGGTTTCACGTAAAAATAATACGCGTGACAGGCTGCAACACCGTCCACGCGGCTCCCACAGTAAAAACGTTACTGCGGGAACACTGCGCCTTCAAGACTTTGGGCGTATAAGAAGGGATATCATGGCACATATGCTCTTAGCAGCTCGTCGATTTTCGCCGTACACACACAACACACACAAACATACCTTTAACCAGGCGACCGCCTTAACACTCACCAAAAGTTAAGGGGCCCGCCTCGTGGCACATGTGTTTGTGTGAGTGAGGTATGGTGCTAAGGGCGACGTCGTTTGGGCCATATAATGGTGCGTCGTCTCTACGCTTTAGGCGTGCAGTCTTCGCGAAAAAACAAATTTCCTATGAGTCTTTAAGTGGTGACTCTATTGTTTTATTTACGAAATCACTTTACTAAAGTACAATGCACTACCCTTAAGTGGTTTCACATGTATTCGGCTAGTATATTTTCCGCTATAGCAGACTGAAAATCCCGTTTGGACCCATTTTGACGTGCCCTAAAAGGGGATTTCTAATACGTGTGTTGTCTTCAAAGTACTTAAAGGCAGTCGTCTGAAGTGTGTGTTCGTTTCGTAGAGAAACGGCGTGAACACGCGTGGATTAGTTTCGGTGTAAAACTTTTTCTTCAAACACGCTGCAGTGTGATTTTATGGCAACGAGGCGGGCCCCTTAACGTCCGAGGCTGATACAGACTATATTTATTAGTGGCTAGTTAATACTTTTTCGAATGATATTATTAAAAAGTGCTCACTTTGCTGAAAACAACCTATTAGTAGAGACCTGAAAAATTCGCGTTTTTGTTTTGGGCATACAATATAGAATTCAAACAATTGTAACTTCCGTGTCACTTTCGCAATTGGATCTTGAGTTATTTGTAGGGATGGGAATATTTCGCAAAATCAATGACTAGAGGCACGATTATATCGCGTGTTCATCTGGTAGCAGCTTAGACTTCTCAGTCCTATACACGCACCGGCCACTGTCGAGTATTCATTGGCTTCTTAGCGTACAAAAGATGGTACCACGTGAGTTCACGATTTATTTCCTTATTTCTTACTGGTTTGCAGTCGTCAAGTGTGTATCAAAACTACTGTTATCCGATCACAGTGATGTCAGAGAAGTATACGTTGTTGACGTTCAACCTGACCTAGAATCAATGCGCGAAATAATCGTGCATCTACCAATGACATGCATGCTAGAATTCATTGTCCTAGGCATACTCAAGCCCGTCTATTCGTTCATTGTCTACTTTTCCACTGAGTAGCAGCTAGTGGACAAATGGTCGGGACTGAGTATGCATAGAATATTTGATTCTAACATTCAGGTCTTTAAGTTCGCGAAATTTTCCCATCCCTAATTATTTGATACGATCTGAAAGTAAATGCATGTCCATTTCACCGTGGAAGCGAGCAGCTAATGAACAGCGGCGGTATGCTTGAGTTCACAGATATTTTTGGAGGCTATAGCCTACATGTCATTGAACCCGCGAGTTTTTCCTGTGTCTTATAAGTAGGGACATGACAATTTCTTGAAGTCAACAGCCCACATACTAGAATACATTGGTATATTGCATACTCAAGTCCCTTCTATTCGTTCATAGTTCGAGGTACGTCAATTTCGCAAATACATTCCAGGTCAGGTTGAACGCCAAACATACAACTTAATAATCACGTGTGTGATTAGTTGGCGGCTGTCACGAAACGCATTTGACTACTGCAAGCCAGTAGTAAATAAGGAAATGATTCATAGAGCTATCGCTTGTAATGTTGTAAGCCAATGAATAATCTACTGTATCCAGAGCGTGTATAGGACTGAGCAATCTAGGCTACTGCCAGATGAATCCGCGAAATTTGACGTAACTATATTCATCGTCTGTTGTTCCACTGAGTAAAAGCTAGTGGATAAATGATCGGGACTTGAGTAGGCAATAAGTAGAATAGTTTATTCTATCATGCATGTCATTACTTCGCGACATTTTCCTGTCCCTACCAATGAGTATTTTATATTGGCAAAAACGTGTCATGAGTTTATCAGAAAATTGGGGCGTTCGACAAACTGAATGGTTTTTATTTATGGAAATACGTAAGGCCACGAACATTTCTCGAAAAGAATTTTGGCCCAGTTTGTTTAAGTGAATGGACGACTTGAAGTACACGCCCCTTGACGTCACCGCAGGGGAAAAGTACTGTGGGAAACAAAGCTTGTTTACAAACATGCTGATTTGTTAGTTGGTGATTGCAGAAAGCAAAGATGTTGCGCATTCATAGATTTGCACGCAAGGGTAAAAAATATTAGTTTCAATTTCATGGTTAAGATACGCAAATATATACATAAGATTAATGTTTACCTGAAAAACGGCAAATTCCAAACAAATAATCAATTTTCTTGACGTACATCTCATCCGGGACATGTGAAGCCAAACAGCTAAATAGAGGTTATGTTCGGCTGCGGTATCCATGGAGATAGGAATTGTATCCCACACCTGACTGAAGCTCCGCCTCTTTTCAAGTCGTCCATTACGTGCACATCTGCAGTTCTGATTCGTGGTCAGTGATTGGATGCTTTAACTCTCATGTGTCTAGGGGTTCTACCAGTAAGTCACAGACGTCTTGTGTTGTTGTAGCCTTACTGTGATTGGCACAGTCAAATGAGGGACGTCACTTCACACAGACACGCTACCAATAACCATGAAGCATAACTGCAGATATTCACGCGAGGCACTGAATCAAACTGGGGTAGAACTATTTTCGCGAATACTTCATGGCCCTAGGTATGCCACTGCTAGTGAATGTTGTTGTTTGACAGAAATCCCACAGTAACATAACGTTACCTTAAGAGCGCCGTCCACCCGCGCGTGAGAGGCTCTAAAGCGACGGAGCAGTAAGGTCGACCTTGAAGCGCGCATCAAATGCCGCGTCGCCTCAACGAGCCAAGCGCTGAACTAGCGTGTTAGGTTCCCGCCGAACCGTTTTTACTATGGGACTTTCAGCGACAACACTATCATTTTATCTTACACGACGAAAGGGAAAGAGTCGCTCTACAGGTCTATAATATTCAGACTATCGTGAAAATGATTACTCTTACATAAAAATCAGCGTCAAAAGTCCCGATTCGGTCACTTTCACACTCAAAAAATACTTGTTAGGAACAATAACAGTTAATGGCAAAATTATAGACCTGTACTAAGATCCTTAAATGCTTTTCGTAGCCTAACCGCGCGACAACATGTTGAATGGTTTTCGAATGAAATCAGGATTGTTAAAGGTCTGCGCGCCTTTTCACGATTCTATTAGACGGCGCCCCCTTGTAACTCAATTTCGCTTCCATTCAGAAAAAGGAGAGATAAACTATTTTATTTCCCTAACACTGAGAAAAATTACATAATTTTGTACAACAATATTATAAATGAAATTTTTATATACACTTTTAACAATATTTCTTAGTAAATACCTTATTATGATGGTTTAAAATGACCCGATTGTCCAAACTTCATAATATGGAGTTACGTGCTTTTACTATTGAGGTAACGATAAAATGACCAAGCACGTGCAAATGAGCAACAAAAATACGAAAGTAACAAACTAAGGAAGGCAGAAATGGCCGTAGTCGACGAACGTACAAATAATTCCGAACTAGGAATATAATCAGTATATAATGGGAACCAAAAAAAAAAAAAAAAAAATGAAAATCAGAGTAAAACGAAAAGACAAGGACCAAACAAGGTGCATACAATAGCGGCAAGGACGAAATATAGCGAGGACTCACAAACGAACACTGCGACAGAAATGGTCGTAGACAAGACAGAAAAAAAAATTAATACAACACGGACGACAATAGTATGTATGCTCCCTTCGACGACAACAGATGCGACGTTTCAGGAACTGGTATCTTGTTTTTGTCTTCAGGTACTCGAACAATCTGAGGCACTCCGGCAGACTGACTGACTGATAGAGATTTGAGGGTACAATCTCTAGACGCTGAGCGTTATAAACATTGACCTCAAGGCAGGGCTGTAGATGTTCAGCCCCAACTGCAAATCTTTCAAAGATCATACAAATATTTTAACAAAAAATCAGTAGTTCTATTCATGCTGTCCAGTACCCATGAAACACTAAAACAAGTAGGTAGGCCCAAAATTCAGTGTATCTAATAATCCCATATTCACTAGTACAGACTTTCACAACCAGATGTCAGCCATTTTGCGTAAAAAAAAAATCCGCGAACAGCACGGCAGCGGTTGCAGTGTTCGATTGTTGCCGAGTCTGTCTTGTTCCCTGGAAACTTTCACTCGACCTCAATACGGGGAGTGGTCCAGCCTTCGCGTCGATACACTTACTGCCCCTGAACACGGACATTCCGTGAAACCAGCTGACAGGCCTATCTTTGTACTTTATTCACGCCAAAGTGAACATTATAAGAGAAGAATGACGCTCGGTGAGCGGCCTCTCCTAGAGGCGATGACGCAAGACAAATATGTATAATTTGCTACTAAGGTGCCTCCCGAGCTAGGCTGAGTTTGTGTGTGTGAGGCAGGAGCGGTAAGGTTGCTGTAGGTAGACGTACGTAATGCATTATCGCCTTTCCGTGCGAGCCACTCAACTGCCGTGCTTTACTATTATTCTTTTTCTTATGGGACTTTAGCGGTGACCATATTATTTTACTTTTGGCCAGCGTACTTCTAAGTCTGACGCTTATTTCTACAGTTGCGATTTTCGAATACGATTGTTGTTTTTTCCAGATACGGTAGTCGGAAACCCTCATTTTTGGTCATTTTAAGGAACCCGAAAATGATGTTTCTTATAACCGTGACGGATTTTTAAAACTATAGTGACGTAGTTTGAAGTGTGTGTTCTTTTCGTCGGCATGCAAATATATTGTGAGTTAAATTGTTCCCAAAAAAAAAATCGTAAATCTCCGCAACGCATTTGAGTGTTGTTCCTTTCGTATTAGGGCCCAATTCCTTCCTTTCACTAACCTCTTTATTTATTGAAATCCTGCTTTATGTGTTATCTTTGTAAGTCTGTTCTGTTGTCTGTTGTGTCTGTATCACTCATAGGTTTTTAATGTTCTTTTTCAATTTCAGTGAATACGTGGGTTTGGGTTTGTATATATTATATATTTAATAAGTTGAAGACCTGCTTTCGAAAAGTCTGTTTGCATCCAGTAGGGTCTGTGTCTCCTTAAAACCTACTGTTTTTTTTTTCTCATTGCATCAGTGAGTTTTTCTATTTCCAAACAGAGCTTTTTGTTTGATCTTAGTTTGTATTCAGCATCACTATTACATCTGCAGTGGTGGATTTAAGGGGAGGGGGCTACCGGGTTGATGAGAGAGGGGCTCCCTCCCAAAATAGTGTTGAACATTATGTAGCCGAAGTATGTCTAGTCGCCTCAATGAAACTGGAGTTTCGTAGGAAAACGACGACGACGAAAACCTTGCTCACCAGTTTAGCGCACTGCAAATAGAGACGATATGCTTCTTGTCGAGCGTAGTACTCTGGCTCTTATCGCCCCGCTGTAGTATAAAACCGGTACATGTGAACCAAATTTGTGTACAGCAATTCACCACCGTCTTCAAATGTGAACTCCTGCGACCATCGTGAAATGTTTATTTTAAAAAATTAAGATTTTAGACAGACTATTGAAAAGTGCTCGCTTTACCTTGTACAGCGTGTATGTGTGTCTGCTAGACGGTGGTTCATATTACTTTCCCAGTACTGCGAGTTCTTGTGCAAAGCTGGTATGGCGACACTCGACTTCGCACGAAGCTGTTTCTCCCGTCCTCACGTTCCGAGAACTTATCTTGAATCACAGAATAACTTAGCAGTGCAGAAGTGAAACTACTTCTGTAACGAACTACAGCTACACGGGCCAGCAGTATGGCAACATAGAGCCGTGTTTTGAAACATCTTCTCGCGTTTTTAGAATTCGGGAATTTAGGGTGGATGTATTCGAACGTTACATAACAGGGCCGCGTGCTGCAAAATTAAAAACTAGAGACTTGATGGTATTTCGATGTTGTTTTGTTTATTTTTTTTTTGTTTCCCCGTTGAGTAAACCGTTGTTTTTCATACCTTATTAAATAATATATCTTGTCGTATTTCCTGAAATACGAATTCTGTTTTAAAAGTGTAATTTGGTTTTAAGGTTATTGATTTACCAAAAATCGGAATTTATTTTGTTAATAAAAATAAAATACGTACATATGCGTAGAAGATAATACTGCTGGCCTTAATTTTTATGAATGGCTATTTTTAATGGATATGTATTTTATTTTCAGCAAAAATGTGGGAAATAAAACGTAAGTAAATAGTAGTAGACGAATTTACGGATGCTACTCTATCTCAGCAAAATTTAAGCATAAATCACCAAATATTTAGGAACCTAATAATGATTACGTGTCAAATGACTAACGGTTTCGTTCACGGTTAAGGTTGAGGCCAGACTAGTAGGGAACGTCCTGCAACAAGCAATAGCTAATCAGACAAGTGTTCGTGTTTAGATACAGGTGTAGCCATTATTCGACAAGAGTATAGTACATTCACGTCTAATACACAGCTTAACTTTCTTTCAGACATTTTTCTCAAGAATAAACAGACAAAAAATGGGGGCGGACAGTTTTAAGTTTCTGTGCGGAGGGAGGGGTTGGAGTGTGCAGAGTTTCATTTCCTTCAAGAAATTGTTAATACTAATGTAAACATAATTTATCACTGACAAAATAAAAAAACTGATTTTAAAATTTAAATACTTTGTAGTTTCCAAAATTTTATTTATTTATTTTTTAAATTCTCCCAGGATTGCTGTGACAACGCTCCAAGGGGGAGGGGAAAGCCCTTCGGGAGACTGGACTTAGTCACGCCACTTAGCTTCTGTAAACTTGTTTGTTCTGTGCCTGAATGCCGCTATTCTCTTGAGGAGGCAGACATCGTGTAAGCTGGGAAGTTTTAAGAATGCGTGGTAGATAAGTAAACGCTGAAAACGTGAATTGATTTCTACGCTTTTTTCGAAGCCAATATGGATCAAATACGCAATGACAATCCTAGATGATTGTATTTGCCAAGTTTATGAGTAAATATTTATCCAGAATTACTAATTCGTTACGCGTGACCTCTTGCGCCGCAGTTAAATGCACGAGGTTCCGGCGTCAGAGATTGTGGCTCAGAAGTTCGTAACACTGGAAACAATTTTGTTTAAAACGTTGGGTAAAACTATCGTCTAGGATTGCTATTGATTGATTTTCGCAAATTGGCTTCAAGAAACCTACAGATAAATGCTTTTAGCATTGAATTACGTACCACAAGGTTCCCGCCAGGGTGACAGTATTTTGCGCATTCACAGCCCAGGAGTTGGGAAGAGCTGAGAACGGCAGAGCACGCACATCACTCCTCATCCCTGTCTCTAGGTGCAAGACACTCAACTGGCGTATAGTCTTCTCACCGAAAACTCGCCTCTATGAGATATTCAGTAGTGATCCTATAATTTTAATTCGTGATATTAAAGATACAGGTTTATTGTACACGCCTGAACCTTTTAAAATATTCTGCGTGAAGATTTTAATGGTCCGGTCCGCAAAAACACTCATACTCGCCAATTTTGGCAGCAAGAAAATAAGCCTCAGGAATACGTGGACGATCTGTAAGGGTATATATATATATATATATATATATATATATATATATATATATATATATATATATATATATATATATATATATATATATATATATATATACATACATACATACATACACACACACGTAATGTTCTTTGTTGAACTGTATACATAAGCAGATATCACTCACGTACATTGAGTAGGTTTCGAATAAACTTGTGTCGGCCGAAGCTCTTCACGCCGCTCGGCTGCCTTGACAGGCAGACACCTTAAGGCACTTCGTGGTTTTTACTTTCGATCAGTTTATGTGTTTCCGTCTATAGGTAATAAAACCACTATCACGCAAATGATAAAAAACTGCTTTTATCACTATCAAAAGTTAAGTTGTATGTTTAATATTTATATAGTTGCAAGTGCAGTAATAAAGTCCGAAGGAATACTTGGGAATTATTTTTAGTGTGAAAATTTACTATTGCAGTTTATTCATGGTAAAATTATACACAAAAAAGCTGTAAAAATATTATGTAGTTTGGTAATTTTTTGTTTATATTTCGTATAAAGGTGATTACAAAAGTCATTTAAATTTAGAAATGTAGTGGTTATCTTGGCTTCTCCTTCCGGGAATTCTTCTGTATATAAATATTTGCACAACGTTAAGCGGCAAAATGTAACATAGGCGACCTAAGAAGGCAGTGGACAGAACATCAGCACAAAACACGTAACGTATTCCCACAATGTTGAATTAGAAAATAAAATTGGTTGCATTTGTACGTAATTTCAATTGTGCAAATATGTTTTCGGTAGTAGTTTTTTTCTATATGCCAAATTTGAGAGTGTGCAAAAGCTGGTGGAGTCATGATGCAAGGATTCGTTCCGTGTGTTCGTGTAGTGACTGTAGCAGGTGGTGGATGGAGGGAGTGTAGCCAACACCTGCCGCCATGAACGTGGTCTCCCCTCTCCTGTCGTTCTTCTCACACATGTTAACGGTAACTCTGTGTCCCACGCTACTACCTGCTCTGAAAACATCCGCCTTTTAATTCTGCTACAGGTTAGAAAGATAATGTGTTATCTTTAGAGGCCAGAAAAATTCGCGAGTTCACCGACATGTAGGCTATCCTCCAAGAATATTTGTGAAATCGTGCAGACAACAGTTGTTTATTAGCTGCTCGCTGACACTGTGAAATGGGTCTGTATTCAGCTACAGTTTTATTATTAGCTCAGCTACTTCCAGGAAGTGTCGAGTAAGTCAACGGCCAAGTCTAAACGTGATAGAGACCTGTGGTTGATGAAATTCTAGCTTGCGCCTAAAATAAAACGCGAATTTTTCAGGTCTGTAGTTATCTTATAGGTAGAGACATGCAAAATTCGCGTTATTTTCTGACAGCTGACTAGACTCCAAGTGACTATAGACTCGTTCGACGTCTTCAGCTGGCCGATATTGTCGTGACTTGCCGCGGAGAGTGCTTACACGGTAGAGAGGCCAATCTCTGTATAGACGTAACACATGTAAATGACAACGTAACAGGTCGTGGCCAGTTAAATCGCAGATTATGCTCTGTTAAGTATAGGAAAGTGAAGTTTAGTCTGCTACCAAATGATAACGCGAATTTCGCACGTCTCTACTTACAGGAGAGTTTGGAACAGGGAAAATTTCTGCCGCTAGTTTCGCTGCTATCGCAAAGGGACTAGAAACATACGAAATTGTAGTAAAATTAAATTTAAATAGGTTTGGAAATGGCAGAAGTCATTTAACTTAATTTTAAAGTGATAATTAATCAATCTGGCTTTTTAAACTATCAATTCTTTATGTAACTTAAAATTTAGGAAAGCTCTGTGATTGGTCAGTTTGCACCCATTACCTATACCAGCACTCAAGCGGCAGACATTTTCCTGCGACAAACTTTTAGCATTGACATTTCTCACCTGTAGTAGAATTAACCTCACCCAAACTTATCTACGATCCTACAGATGCTGCAACTAAAACATTTGTTGCTTACTAAAACAATATATGTTTACCACATGACGAACATAAAAATGCATCTTACCACTCTATAATATTTTTATGTTAAACTTTTGCAAGGTGCACTCACAAATTTTTAATAAAATTTCCCTTATATTTCCCTGACAAAGATTTCCTTCACTATTTTTCTTTGTAATTTGCTGATTTTGCACCCGAATGTAAAATATTTGAACGAATCTGATACAAGAATTACATTACAAACATTTAAAATTAAAATAAAGCCTCCCATACACAATTTCATAGTGTGTATGACTAGGCCTACACACAAAACCATCATTTGAAAAAAAAAGTTTCCATAATAGGGCGAAGGCAAACTGAACTTAAAAATTTTCCCCTTAATTTAGTTAATGGAAATTTTATCCCTCAAATTACAGAATCACTTGAGAGTTTCCATGATTTTCCCTGACTTTTTAGAATGTGGACAGCCTTTATTGGAAATGTAAATACGTTTTTAAAGTCAAACTTTAAATGCGGATGGTGGCAGTAATGCCTTCCGGTTCGTTTATTCGCAACAGCTGCTGTAGTGTGCTGTCGATATTCACTTGAGACCGGTCATGCTCCAGACGTTATGCACTTTCATATTTATGCATCAGTGATTTTTCGTTAAATTTTTGTGTTTCAAAACACTAGAGAATTTCTTTATAAAAAATAGCGAAGTTATGGAAATTCGCCAAAGGAAGAAACTCAGAGGAAACAATATTTTTAAGCACGTGTGGACCTAAAATGAACTAACCTCACGTCAATACAATGCGAGTTGATGGAATTATTATTTTAGCTCTGTTAGATATGCGTGTAGTTATTAGAGAACCGAAAATTTCGCGATTTCGTTTGAAAAGACATTAGATTTCCAACTCCTGTATACGTTAATTTCTTTCGCGATTGAGTCACTGTCACTGAGGGCCGTATCTATAAACAGCTTTCGAATGACAACCAAACTGCTATCCCCATAGAGAAAACATTGGTGAGCAGTTCGTTGTCATTCGAAAACCGTTTATAGATACGGCCCTGAAACTCCTTCTTGAGGACTGTGAACAAATAGCAGACCTGCATGAACACTCTCATTGTAGGGACCCTTGTTTTTCGCGAAAAAATTTTGCCACAGTTTGTTTCAGTGGCTTACGTGCACATCTTTAATTCTGCTTCACAGTTATTGGCAGCGTGTCTATGCGAAGAGACGTATCTCATTTGACTGAGCCAAGTAATAACATTTATTCCAACGCCTCACGTCTGTAATTTGCCGGAAGAACCCCAATGCCAGTGCGAGAGTTAAACTACCCAATCACTGACCACGAAGCAGAATTGCAGATGCATACGTAAGGCACCGAAACAAAGAGGGGAAAAATATTTTCGCGAAAAACAGAGTGTACCCAGTACTGTGGAGTTTAGGAGGCTGGTCGTTGAACCCTCGAAATTAATGCTAGTATTAACTAAATACACAAACACCTGAAAAATAATAAAAGAGTGGTAAATTGAAATCGACATTATAGAAGTTAACTCTTTTAGAATGCTTTGTACAAGGCGGCTGCACTGCAAGCCAACTACCAAGTCTGTAGGAAATCTGCCGTAACATATCTAACACGTATCAAACGAGCCAACACGTAATCCCCAGTCTGTATTGCTAAGGTCCTGCTAATGTTGTGGGGGGTGAGAGGACGCTTGTGACCAATTGTTAGAATTTCCACGGTATAGTGACCGGTCACATGTAAAACAGTCAAATACGTAAATGACATCACGTAAGGACCGGTGGCCAACTACGTTAATAGATAGTGTTCAAAGGTACATATGTGAAAGAAGTATAGTCTGTTCCCAAACACTTATTAATAGAGACGGGAAAAAATCACGGGTTCACTGACATGTAGGCTAGCCTCCAAGTATATATGTGCACTGCAGCAAACAACAGCTGTTCATTAGCTGCGCATAAAATATGATGTAAGGCGATGGGTATGAGGCCGTGAAACGGAAGGGGGAGGAGGAGCCCATCCATCATATTATTCCCTGAAAAATGTTGTTTATTACCATAGCAACTAGTATAATGCGACTGTAGGCATGGAGGTATTAGTCTATGGAGTGGCATCAGCCGTACATTTCAATGGTAATCGTGTGAAGCCGATAATTTTAGAACATTTTCGAACTGCGCATGCGCAGGACGTTATTTTTCATGAGTCGCCATATTTTGGGTGGCAAAACAATAGCAGAAAGCAATGTAATTATGTAACTTTTTACAAAAATTCGCGCAAATTCTATATTTGAATCGTACAGAAAAGTTTACAATTGCTTCAGAAATATAAAAAACCCGAATTAGCTCTCGCTGCGTGTATGTACTTTATAAACTTGATGAATTTAAATAAAATTTTCTTACCTGTACAAAGATAACCCTCCGCAACGATCGAATCTGTTTGTAAGATCAAGAGCTGCACAAACTTTCACCATAATGTGTAGTTAACAAAAAACTAAAACATTTTCATTCAGCTCAATGCTATGTTTACATGTTTTTGCCACCACTAGCTCTATCCTTGTCTTTAAACGTCGTCTGTTGGCCGGCTTCAAATTTGCTCAAAGGCTTCCACTCCATAGACTAATACCTCCATGACTGTAGGTGGCCAACCATAACCTCGTTTCTCAGTACATCTAGAGCACGGTCGTAGAAGAACAGGTCTGGACACTCGCTTATCTACCAATGTATTTGGCTTGACCCCCTTGTTGTTTGGTTGTACTTCGTCAAGTTACCGAGAATGTTGTACTTTTTGGCGCTGTAATCCAGGCGGTCGGACTCAAACTCCGCTTACTTTTTTCCATTGTTAACATAGTAAAGTAAATAAAGATTGCTGGAGCCATGATTTAAAACTGTGAGCGAAGGAAGTATTTCATAAATTGATAAAAAATACGTTTTGATAAATTGTTTATCTTTGTGGGAGGGAAGTGGGCGGAGTTTGAGCCGACCGCCCTACCTGCAGCGCCAAAATGTTTAGCATTATCGGTAACTTGGTGAACTGCAGCCAAACAACAATGGGGTCGAGTTTCCAGGCGGGTGTCCAGACCTGTTCTTCTACGGCCGTGATCTACAGGAACAGTTGATTGCATTCCACCATATTGCAACCTAACTAGAGAAAGTCGGCTTGGCCTCAGTACTTTTCTCTCATCTCTGGTTCCTACTAGTTATGCATGTCTCTGGCGTGGCGGTTCCGCTTCTGTGTTCGTAGTTATTCTGGAGCTCCAGCTCAGAGTCATTTACCACTAAACGTCGTTGCTGATTGGCTAGCAGCGGGTCCGCCTCTTGGCACGCTGTGTAACATCTGCTTCTCTACTCTTTGGAATTTTTAATCACGGGAGTCCTTTCAGGAACTACGAAGCCTGGGAACGGGAAGATGTTCCGGGTTCAACGACCTCTTATTTTAAATTTAGTAGTCCTGTCCATGCCGAAGCTTCGTTATTTCTCGAGTGCTCGAGTCGATATAGTGACGGTAATACTTCGCCGACATTTACAAATAATACAGTGGGATTGTTTATTTGTCGTCAACGATATTTAATTTTGTTCTTAGTAGCTATTTGCTCGTAAATTAATGAACACTCATTCAGCGAGGTCGTTAGAGACGAGGCCAGTTGCCGGAAAAGAAACGGCCATGACCAGTGTGATTAATCATGTAAACATTCGAGCATTCTCCTTAAGATTTTTGAAGGGGTAGCCTTTACGTAGAGACAATGATTTTTAGTGAAAATAATTCTGAAAAATTTTGTTTCAATTTCCCACTTCACATCTGCAGCTTGGGTACGTATTGGCGGCGTGCATTCGTGTAGAGGCGTCAGTAATTTTTGACTGTGCCAATGAGAATAACATCACTGTATTTGCGGGTAGATCCCAAATATGCTGCGAGTTAAGGAAACAGCCAAGCACTGACCATCAAAGCAGAGCTGCAGGTGTGCACTCGAGACACTAAAATAGAATGTTGCATAATTCTTTTCACCAAAAATCATCGTCATCATAATCTAGGTATACGGAACACTGGAAGTTTTTATTTTTTTACTTTTATCTAATTTTTTTAAACTACAGCTAGGGACCTGAAAAATTGGCTCTATCTTTGGGGCACAAGATAGAATTAAATGAGAAGTGCGTGCGTTAGTGTCACTTTCGTAATATAGGCGTTGGCAAACTTGATGCCACCTAGAAGGAGATGAGCCTATAATAAAGAAGCAACTGATACAGGCCCGCTCTAGTGGTATCACTGTATCAGCAAGCAGCCAATGAACAGCTCTCGTCTGTTTGGGCACAGCATACCCGTGAATTTTATCCGGTGTCTATCTAATTATCGCTGCACATAATTATTGTGTAATTTACAAGAAAATAAAAAAAAAAACGTTCAGCCCTTCTTGAATACTATTCTGTACATACTCTATGGCTAGAGCCACGATTTTATGGCGAGAAGATTATTGCAACATTTGGCTTCAATTCGTCATGTGCACATCTGCAGCTCCGCTACATCGTCTGTGATTGGATGATTTTACTCTCACTCGCCTTGGCAAATTACAGACGTTCGGAGTCACAATAATCTTATTCTGATTGGCACAGTCAAATGCGCAACGTGTATGAACAAAGACACGCTGCCAATAACCATGAAGTAGAGCTGCCGATGTGCACGAGAGACACTGAAACAAAGTGGGGCAAACATCTTTTCGCGACAAAATCGTGGCCCTATCTATGGCTAGTGATACTCCACGTCAGATCCTGAAAAAGGGTGGTCATCACAGGGTATATGATAATCCCCCCCTCCCACTTTCTTTTTATCCTTTTCTACATTAACATGACATTGTTCTGTAAATATTTTAATACTGAAATGAAATGTCATCATTAGAGATGATGGTTAGAAGTACGTAAATTTCGCACATACATTCCAGGTCAAGTTGAACGCCAATTATGTATACTTCATTGTTATGTCTGTGACTTACTGGCGGCTGTTACGAAACGCGTTTGACTACTGCAAGCCAGTAGTAAATAAGGAAATAATGCGAAGTGATATCGCTTGCTACCTGCTTGTACGGTCATAAGCCGATAGATAATTTATTGAGGCCAGTGGGTGTATAGGACTTACAAGTCTAGGCTGTTGCCAGATGAATCCGCGAAATTGACGTAGAAGTATGGTTTATCGCGGGAAAACTTGACTGTTTGCTGGATTTCAACACACGTTTATCTTACCAGAAGATTACTTGTTTTCGCTTGCACCGTTTGGGTGCCTACAGCGCTCTCGTCGGCGGTGCACAGTGGACCACGTGACTATTTGATGGCTCGGAAGGCTGTTTTGTATTGCTATATTTCTTTGCTCTTACTTTATGCTTCCCCTTCTCTTCCCTGCGCAGGCGCGTTAGCTAGACTCTGGCCAGGTTGAACTAAGGTTCTTGCGTGGGCCGTCAGCTCACTCTCCTTTCCTTTTCTCTTCAGGACGTGGGCACTGATAATGTAAGTACTTCCGAGCTCCTAGTGTAGAGTGATAGAGTAGGTTGGGGACTTGTTCCCCCATGGCGAGCAAGGCGACTGCCGTCATGTGCTGTGTTTAAATTAGTTTAATTATTGCTTTAATAGTCTTTTCTAAATTCCTTTTTTCGGTCGCCGTCTGATAGGTATTAAAATGTGTTTTGTAGGTTTTGCTATTGTTCTTTGCTATGTGATAATTCCACTTGGAATTTATTAGCTGTTGTAATTACCTGTTGCTTGATTGCCCGATGGCTTTTTGCGCACACGTGTATTGCTTTATTAACTTCTAGCTTTGCTTCTCCAGATTTTGACATTTTGGAGCCCGCGGAAGTAACTACCTTTTGTAATGACTTGCCCAGATTTTTTTTTAGTTTGTATACTTTGTATTTTGTGATCCTTGTAAAACTATTTAATATAATTTGTAACTTTTCAAACATTAATTTTCAGTCTCACAGACGCTAGTAATGTCCACTGTGTGGACACATATTTAAATTGCCAACTTTGTAATTTCTGACTAGTAAAACCTGTTTGATTCAATATTTGTTTCAATTTGTAATATTTTTTTTATAATCCTCAACACGCGGTATGTTACACGCTTATACTTGGATCTGTTACCCTATTTGACTGAGTCAATAAGAATCCCGATATTGTAATATTTGATGCCTGTTATTGGTCTGCAGTCAGTTACAGAGTGTCAGAAGTATTTCACCGAATCATGTATGTTGCAAGAACAAGAAACTACAGTGTTTTCCAGGGTATGTTGGCATCTCTATTCAACATTAGTACTGCCTTTATATAATTAGTTGAACAATTGGTTAGCGCAATGGCTAGAGCTCTCCTCTCCCACAACGACGATCCGGGTTTGATTCCCGATGGGATCGTCGCCCGCTTTTCGCATTCCATCCTTCAGGAAGTCAATCAGACAGTTTACTCTTGAATTGTGATGCTCTACCCACGGTTACCCCTTCTCGTACGTTGCTTATGCATTTACTGTGTTATTATTTGCTAGAATTATGATTGTAGTGCCTATTGCAGTTACGGCCATTCTTTAATAATGTCAGGCCCGGGACAAATAAATCGGACCCTCCCCCCCCCCCCCC
>PNEQ01116289.1:0-18581 GCA_003012365.1 Medauroidea extradentata | reverse complement strand
CAAAACTAAATAAATGAATACTTCGTATTGTCGTGATGCATTCATTTTAATTATTAATAATTATTTTTTTTAAATTCAAAGATAAGCCCCCCCCCCCCCTTAGAATGTGAGACCCAGGCAAATGACCCTCTTCCCCCCCCCCAAATCCCTTCTAGACGCGGCCCTGATTGCAGCTACCCATACAAAATAGTCTAGATCCGCCCGCACCTGAGTAGATGTGCGACCAATCAGAGGCGAGCGTGAACGGATTTCTACTCGATACAGGTGACGATCTGCTATGGGAAAATTCACGATTTCATTCACTTGCACCAACCAACGAGGGAGGAATTAAATATGACAGACGCAAGTGGGCGGGATACTCAGAGCCTTAGCACCGCTTCGACAGCAAGTGAAACATACGTTTTTGTGTTGCACATCGATTTATCTTCAACACGCGTAAAACCAATTTTACTGTCCATTCTCCCTGAAAATAAATAAAATCTTGTTCGCATATTATGGCACTAGATTCTGACGAAGCACAGCTGCCAAACATGGCAGCCATTGAATGTAAAATGTATCGTTTGCGCATGCGCGAGCTCTGCAAAATTGTTTGCGGCGAGGGTCTAGCTCGGCGCATAAATTTCTCTGCGTTTCGCACCGGCCACGTAACTGTTTGCACCTCGCAAGGAGCGTGTTTAATCCCAGTGCGGTGCAGCACAGAGCACATTTTGCGTTGCGCCGCCGAAAAACGACATTTAATTGGCCCCCTGTAGACTAGCGCCATGTACTCAAAGCTCACATCAGCTATTCATTGGCTGCTCGCTGACCCAGTGATACAACACGATTCAACATGCGTTTAGTCACTGCTTTATTTTTGGTTCACCGCCTTCCAGGAGGTGCCGTATGACTCATGAGCCAAGGGCCAATTACGAAAGTGATAGGAACTATTGTTGTACGTTGAATTCTAGTTAATGTCAAAAATAAAATGCGACTGTTTCCAGATCCTCACCGCTTACTCTTAGAAGTCGTGCAGACCAGACTGGGCCATACTTACTTGTAGAAGAATAGGTTATATTTTGTGGAATGTCAACACGCGGGCAAGCTTCGTAGATGCAGGTTGGAATACATTCATCCGTGAAATATGTTTTCTTGTTGCCAGTAATCGCGCACTCAGCATTAGTGCCGTCTGGTCTTGCTTGTAAACAATAGGTAGTAAAACAGAGTTAGGTGTTACGTAGCCATGCGAGTGCACTTGTTTGACATTCAGAAGGAGTTATAAATGTCTTCTAGTGATTCGTCCCTAATGTTTAAAATCTACTAGATGTTTTAGCATATTTTGCTGATACCTAACAATTGGCGCGTAGTCTACCGATGAATAACAATGTCTAATAAAAAGGGAGTGTTTGAAATTGTATTTTCAGTTTTTGAGCCATAACATTTATTCAAATTGTATTATCAAATATTTCTCTTCGACAAAGCATAGAATATATTCTAGGTTAACTGCCTGACATAAATAATAATAATAAAAATCTTTCATTAATTTAACTTCCAAGAATTCTCTTGCAATGATTCTGCATTACAAATTAATGAAAGATTCCATTATTATTTATGTCAAGTAGTTTACCGAGAATATATCCTACGCTTTGTCGAAGAGAAAATTTTGATATTACAATTTGATTAAGTGTTATGGTTCAATAACTTAATTTACAATAAAATTGTCTAACCTCCCCTTTTATGATGCTTTATTCAGGCACAAACATTCCCATCAAAACTAATTTTACAGATACTGCGACACAACTCGTCTGTGATTTGCGGGTAGAAACCCGAGACGCTGAGAATTTAAAACTTCCAATCACTGACCACGAAGCAGAGCTGCATGTGTGCACATAAGGCATTGAAACAAATTGTTGCAGAATTCTTTTCACCAAAAATCGTGGGCTCTATTTATTAGGGATATTAATATTTTACGCCTAAACGAAAGCAGATATAAATAAATCTGTCTGGATTTTGTTTCAAATCTTCTTCTCCGAGTTGGCTGATTTTTTCAAGGCAGTAAATATTACGTTTTTTTGCGAATATTATGTAATTAACAAAATTGTTGAATTGACTTTTTAGTCGAAGCCGTATAATTTCTGGTTTTCAAAAAAAAAAAAAGTAGATATCACGGCAAAAACCATTTTAGACAAACCTGCCAGATATATTTTTTGTATCTGCTCTGGTTTAAGTTTAAAAAGATAGTTGTCGCAAAATCAGTCGAAACCACCAATTATGGGGTGTTCAAGGGCGATAAAGTTATAATTTTATATTTACATGAAACATCGTTAGTTTTGTAGACGATACTTGTGAATGCAGTTTCCTCTTACGAAACAATTTTAGCTGGCGTAGTTTTCTTATAACGATGCGTCAAAGTAAAAAAAATTTGCATGTTCTGCTGCCATGCAAGTAGTGAAAACCAGTTGACTTACGTCCGTGAAATAATCCACAGTGAAGTAACATACTTTGAACTACGTAATAAAACATTTGAAAAAAATCCCGCGAACTGGTTTTGTATTTTTCAAAAATTGCCGAATTTGCAACTTTTTTCTGTACTTCTGTGATTTTTTTTTTAACGCTGTGGGTCTTTTTAATGTTTTATTGCATAGCTAATGGGATGTAAGTTCACAGTGAATTATTTTGTTTAAGTAGGTCAGTTGGTTTTCACTATTTGCATGGCAGCGTAAGAAGCAAATTTTGACTTTTGACACCCCGTTATGAGAAAACTATGAGAACTAAAATTGTTTCATAATAGTAAAATGTACTCACAAGTATCGTCTACAAAACTAACAATATTTCATAAATATATAAAATGATGATTTTATCGCACTTGAGCACCCTTGAAGAAGTCTAGTCTGTTCTCAAATAATAACGTGAATTTAAAATGTCTCTGCACGATTGTCGATTGCAGAACAGCACCTAGTGTCTGTGACAGCTCAGTAAGCATGATGTGTTTGTTGTTGAAAGGAGAGGTTGTAGAAGGCAGGGAGAGGAGATGAGGAATGCAGGTCAGGTGCTGGGCTGTGTGTCAGGCAGGTCTCTCTCTCTTTTTATTTTCTCTCTCTCCCTCTAATGACTGGTTGTGCTAGATGAGCTGCGTCGTGTCCGGGAACGGCGGTACCAACTTGATCGCCAGCACGCACTGTGGTGTCAGTTTGCAGCCAAACACAGCGAAAATGTTTCTTAATCTGGTTCAATGGAGGGTTTAGAGATGGCAGCAAAAATTATACAACAACGGTTTTCCCTTTTTAATACGTAGGACAATATACATTTCCACCGAAATAATTCATATTAAATAAAATTAAGCTGTTAATAATTACACATTTCTATTCTAATTTGACATAGTGTATGATAACCAGGAAAATTGACTGCTAGAATGAAAGCTGTACTGCGTGCATTAATCGAAACAGTCATGAAAGTAGTGTAAATAATTGTATTAATAGTGCAAAATTCGATATAGGTAATGTTTTTGAAACTGTAAATAGCCAGATTAATAATATTAGTGAAGTATTAGAAAAGAAAATAGACAGTGTATGCCTAAATGAAAATATTGACAGGAAAATAGACTGTGTAGGCAGGAAGACTGACATTGTCTACAGCGTGTTAATGGAAGTTTGTTACAAACTTTGCGAGATTATTCCGTGTAAAAAATGAAGTAAAGTTATATAGTAATAATTTTATGTTGGCGCACGTTTCAAGGGTCGAATTCGCGTTTGAAATTTGAATTCGACAACTTAATTTTGTAAATAGATCTAAAAATAATGTAAAGTAAACAATGAATTTCTGGGTGTGGTTTATTAGTAGCAATATGTGCAATCTGTGCAAATAGTGTGTCAAATACACGTCACCTTCATTAGGTTATGGGGTTGGTCACGCAGTCTTTCACCATATAATTAGTTGCCATTGCATTTTACGGATATTGAATGCCACGGTTTGTTGCGCAAATCCCTAATAAAAAAAAGCTAGCCTTGTTGCAAGACCCTCAAGCCAACAGGTAGGCAACACAAGATACACATGAGATTTGAAATTAATATTACGCCTGTTAGTGATGAACTGTAGTGTATTTTCAACGCACAATATACGTTTAATGCGCAACTCATGATGTGTACAATAACATCAAAACAGATGCTCGAAAGTCTGGCCATCTTCATTAATACAGGCATTGTAATGCTGCTGTAAGGACAACTGCACACGCTGGAGAATATTGGCGTCCCTTCGTACCACTTCGCCGGCTGCTGCAATGCGTGCCGCGAGTTCTTGCACCGTGTCCACTGGAGTCTCGTAGACTAGACTCTTCATATGACCTCACAGATAGAAGTCCAAGGATGACAAATCAGGAGAGCACGCAGGCCACTCTACAGGACCTCCCCTACCTGTCCACCTCTCTGGAAATACTTTGTTGAGGTACTGACGAACAGCACGAGCACTGTGTGATGGGGCCCCATCGTGCTGTAGCCACATGTGGTTGCGTATCGCAAGTGGTACGTATTCCAGCAACTCGAGAAGTGTGTATTGCAAGAAGCGCTGGTATAACTAGCCATCAACACGTGCTGGTAACATGCATGGTCCTACTAGGTGATCATGGACTATGCCAGCCCAGATGTTAACGGAAAACCTCTCTTGGTGAAATGTTATGACAGTCGCATGTGTGTTTTCGTCCGCCCACACATGACAGTTGTGGCTGTTGTAATAACCATGGGGTGTGAGACCGACTTCGTCTGTAAACAGAACACACCTCGAAAAGTCGGCTTCATGTGCCGTCTTCTGTAGAAACCATGTACAGAACTCATATCTGGGTGGAAAGTCACGTGGCTGTAATTCTTGCTGTCGACGTGGGTGGTAGGGTTGAAGCTGCTGATCATGCAACACATTCCACACCGTCACATGAGATGCATCCAATGTACACTGCGCGCCAGCTTAGATGGCGAGTGGCAGGTACTGAGTGAAGGGCACATTCAAGGAATTCAAGCAGCAGGCCGCTGCACAAACACCCAGTAGTAGCCCAAATACCGGAACGAAATCGACCTATGTAAATTAGCCATTTGAATTTAAAACGGTCGTAATATTACATGCAACACATTCCAGCCATGGCGCGTGCTGTACGTGCGATGGCACGTCGACTCTGTTCAGAACAGTTTTTTTTGGAAGTGTGGTGTATGCTTCGTTGCCTGCACACAACAGTTGCGAAACATTGGTATAGTCCGTTCGCGATAAAGTGAGCACTGCACACAGTTTTCTTTCGGCCGTTTTGCAGCCATCTTTACTATTCTTAATATGAAAACTTCCATGTAACTAAAAGCCAGTGTAAACATTTCGACAGTCTCAAAAGTTAATATCTGTTGGCACAACAAAACATATTTTTAATTAATTACAAGTTCTACTGAGTGCTCAGTTAATAGTGAACAGCCTATAGGAGACTTTCCGTATCTCGCATGCGATGGACGATATTCGCAAACATTGTATGCGCTGGGTGTCGTCTGCTTGGATATCTTGCGCGATACACTCGTGCAGCTAATCTTCCACTGCGCTTTGCTTCACCATAAATCAAGACCATGTCTGTCAGTTCCGCTAGTGTGTATCTATCCATTGTCACTGCGCTACTAAAGTGTGGGTCTGGCCTCGCCCCATTCATCTGTTGACTGTATGTGACTGTGAACAACGCATACGCACATTTCTTGCGGGGCGATCGTTTAGCATGGGAATAAGACAGCAACAATTTCACCTCTCCAACATATCTCGTTGCCTAACAGTAAGGTGGCAAACAGTTTCCGCACGAAAGTAATGTTAATGTGGACCAGCAAAATCGTTGATTTTCGTTTACGTGTGTCTTTGTCAGCAAATCGCAACATAATCGTGGTTTTCGAGTGTGCGTAATCCACAAATCGTTACGTAGGTTATTCACGAAGAGAGGAGCATTAACAATCCGTATTGATGCTACACCCCAGATATCGTTAGTCAATAATCGTCTGTTAATTAATGTCATGTAATTAACACTTTTGTTTTCATATAGTCTTTGTGGTTATTGTTAGTACACGTTTTGGTGCAGTTCACAGAATCATTGTCATGAATCCTCTCGTGATACGGTCTTCTAGCATCACCATGGCATTTACTGGCACATGTCTTTATAAACTAAGCATAATTCATTACGTGTTAGTACAAACCTACGACTACTGAATAATTTTTTTTGCATATGTACATTCATATTCTCTATCCATTCATTACTAACTTGCGTAACGTTCGTTCAGATGTCATGTGTATCGCGTGTTGCCTACCTGTCAATGTTCACACTTTCTATTTTCTCGAAAATGGTTGGTTTGAGGGTGTTGCAACAAGGCTACCGTTTTTGTTCATTGGGGATTTACGCAGCAAACCGCGGTATTTAATATCCATAAAATGCAATGGCAACTAATTATATGGCGAAAGACGGTGTGACCAACCCCATAATGTAATGAAGGTGACGTGTAAATGACCCCTTATCACTTTCGCCCCTCGGCTTGTACAACCAGATAAGTTGACTTTGAAATACCTTGCCAGTCGATTCTATCGGTCATCTAGTGACTTCAGCATGTCTATGAATGCCAAAATTCTGCCATATGAAGTCATGTTTGTTGAATGACTTTCTGCATAATTTTCTGGCACGTTCGATTCCTATCGCAGTTGGTTGTTCAAACAGTATGACACTAGGGATGCGGTGCTTTCTCTCAAATATAATCTTTAAGGTGTTATTCTTGTAGATTGGTGAACTGCTGAACAATTAGCATTATGTCGTAATGGCGTCCCGATCATTTTTTGGCTTTCTGAAATTAAGATTGGCAGGTACTGTTTCAGGTTGCATTTGAGTCGTCCAATCATCCCATCCGACTTGGGATGTAGCACTGTAATTCTCGTCTTTCTCATACCTATCATGGTCACCTTGGTAGCCTTGACAATTTGTTTCTGCTCTGAATAGGGTTTAAGTGGCACCCCGTATCTCGAAAAGACATGTTTAAGTACATCAGCTATTGTACAGTCTTTAAGATCTGGGATTGGTATGGCATCGGGCAGCTTTGTGAAATAGTCGTAGACTACCAGAAGGTACAGATTTCACCAGTGATGTCCAAACCTATTCTTTCAAATATACTGTTATCACTGTATTCTTGAACGCGACTCCTTCCATTAGACCCCATCCTTTCCCCGCACATTCGTGTCACATACAGCACCACTTCTCCACATACTCCCGACATTGGAGCTAGTAGGGGCCTATCATCTTTGGCGTACTCTGTATAAAGTTTTTAATACTCCTGAAACGTTTACTCCTTTATGGACTTTTGGGACTCTACATTCTGACAGAACTGCAGTTTGAATCATAATTGTTTTCAATCGCTACCCTCCAACTTCTTACATTACAAGCATTAACCCCCTCCCCCCTACTCGTTTTTTTAGCCCTACAACATAACTAAAAACTGTTTTTACGTAGAGCTACATATCAAAACCTCACAGTGTAGTACCCTACCCAGATAGTTACAAAATGTATAAGGGCCTTACAGTGAATTTTTCTGAACTTTCCGTACCATAAAATGGCAGGGTCATCGTTAGATGTCACACAGTTCCAGCGAGACGACAGAAACATTGCCCGTAAGGGCGATGGGGCAATACGTACGCGCATCTGTTCCGCCATTATAGTTTCTTCGCTTCTGAGCCTCCAAACTGCACAAACCACCTGCATATTGGCGGCGTCCTTGGATAACAGGCGAGTCTTCGACAAAGAGGTCGCTCGCGAGGAGGAACAGCGTGCACGTAGGGGCGCCGAAGCAAGTGATTAGCGAGTTAGTGTCGGCCTTAGCAAACAATCTCCACCATGCCTCAGACCATGCAGAGTAACTGCTGACTGGCGGAAAGCCATCATTAGAGACGGTGGTATATCGCGATATCGCCTCGGAAACGCTATGGTTTCTTGCAACGTATATAATTCGTAGAGAGAGGAAGTTTTCGCGAAAGATTTTTGTACCACCTTGTTACGTGCATACCTGCAGTTCTGCTTCATGGTCAGTGATTGCCTGGATGTTTTAACTCCCATCGTCTTGGCGTTATATCCACAAATCACGGAGATGTTGTGTCACAGTTAACCTTGTTATGATCATAACATTCAAATGAAAAACGGCTCTGCACAAATACACCCGGCTAATAACCATACAATAGATGTGTGCGTATTCACGTAAGGCACTGAAACAAAGTGATGCAAAACTCTTTTAGCGCGAACTTCCTGTCCCTAATAATTTGGTGATGTACTTTACAATATCGGGATTCTTATTGGCTCAGTCAAATAGGGTATTAGCTACAAGTACAAGTTGGTATAGGCGGTTCGGAATAAAGTGAGCACTCAAAAAAGCCCTCTTTGCAGCAAATTCGTATCTTTCCGCGCGCAACGTCTCAACGACGGGAAATGTCTAACCTATCTGGACACGTCACTTAATGCTTGCGCATGTAAGATAAATTGTGCAGTCTATAGGAACCTATATAGTTTGACCAAAAAAAGTTTATTAATTATGTAAAACATAGTTATGTCAAATTTATTACATTTTATTTCAGTATTGCTGTATTTAAATAGGAAAATACACGGAACTACTTACTGCAATACGCTGCCAACCATACAAGCAGTAAGGTAACTATTGTTAACTTTGAATCATATGCAGTAACGGCTAGTGACTTTTTTCAAAGGTTAAATCTTTAGTGCTAACTTTATTCCGAACGACCTATAACGTGAACACTTTTGGTATATAACGTGAACGTGCGTTGAAGTCCAATAAATAGTCAAGTTTTCCCGCGATGAATCATCATCGTTAGCCATGATTAGGACCCGGTAATTTTCGCGAAAAGATTTTTGCAGCACTTTGTTTCAGTGCCTTACGTGCGCACCTGCATCTCTGCTTTGTGGTCAGTGATTGGATGTCTTAACACACAACGTCTGGAGGTTAAACCCGCAAATCACAGACGTGTTGTGTCACAGTTATCCATGTACTGATTGGCACACAGTCAAATGAATAATAACACTGCACAAAAACACTCTGCCGATAACCTTGAAGTTGAACTGCAGGTGTGCACGTAAGACACTTAAACAAAGTGGGGAAAAAATCTTTTCGCGAAAACTACCGTGCCCTAGCCATGATCCATCATATCTGCTACTTTTACTAAAGTTATTGTTTTATTCCTAAATGAGGTCAGATATCGAAACATTGTTGCACAGTTCTATTGAGAATCGTTCACACTATGTTTAACTAATTTTTTTCACGAGAAAATTCACCATGGTTTATCATCCAAATCTATATATCTTTTTTTGGCAAAAAAGTCAGACTAGATGGTAGAAACCATTTTCAACAAACTTGACAACAGTTTTGCGATATTTGCTCTCGTTTAAGAATAAAAATAATAGTTACTGTGAAAGCAGTAGAAATGATAGATCATGGCCGTAAATTGTGTGTCCGTGAACAACAGTAAGAAGTAGAGAGTATGAATTCGGGAGTAGTCATAGAGAGCTAATTTCGACGTAGGGTTCTGACTCACTGGTGATAAAAGCAAATCTAGGATAAATAACAGCTGGATATCAGGTCTGAATTAATTATAAAATTAAACAAGAAATTGGACGAATACGCGATGAATATTTAAACTTATAGCTGCATATAGACAGTTCACTATAAACTAAGCATTCAGCAGAACTTGTAATTTATTAAAAATATGTTATATTGAGAGTGTTGAAACGTTTACACTGGTTTTTAGTTACATGGAAGGTTTCATATTAAAAATATTAAAGATGGCTGCAAAATGGTTGAAATAAAACTTTGTGCAGTGCTCACTTTATCGTGAACGACCTATAATTTAGTACGTGTTCTTTTCGTACGTATTGTACTATAAAGACATGCAAATATTGTGTTGTTATTTCGCGACAGGCTTGAAAAAACTGTGGTTTCTTACGACCTGTATGATTGGTAGAGATGATGGTTAGAGACACTGGAAAATCGCGAAAATAATTGGCATAGTCTCCAATAAACTTTAGTATCTCAATCGTGTCACGTGTGAACAGTTTTCTAACAAATCGCACACGTTCTGTGTTAAAACTGTACAGTTCTAATTGGGTCTGTTGAAGAGGGACACAGTGCATCAAATAAACAACAGCCAATATAGGTGCAAAACCTTCAGTGATATACATAGCGTGTTGGAGCCTAGCAAACAATCAACTTTTCCCGCGATTTACCAGTGTCTCTAATGATGGTATATCGCGGAAATGTTTAGTGACAACATAGCCTTGAAAACACTGTAGTTTCTTGTAAAATGTATGATTGGGTGATATACGTCTGACACAACGTAGCTCTCTGCAGACCAATAGCAGGCATAAAATATTATAATAGCGGGATTCTTATTGGCTCAGTCAAATAGGGTAACACCTTCAAGTACAAGCTAAAGCTAGTCATCATCTGGTAAGCTGAACGTACGTTGAAACCCAGCTAACAGTCAAGTTTTCCTGCATATAAACCATTATCTCTAATGATTGCGTAGGGGCACGAGTATTTCGCGTATTGATTCTAGGTCAGCTTGGGCGCCAATATCCTATATATGACTGTAACTTCTGTGATTAGACGATAGCTGTTTTGACATACCTTCGGAGATTGCAAGCCAACAGTAAATAATAAAATAAGTCGTGGGGCTGACACATGCTACCCACTTGTACGTTTAGAAACCAATGGATATTCGACTTTGGCCAGTGCATATACAGGACTGAGAAGCTTAGGCTGCTGTCAGATTAATACGCGAAATACTCGTGCCGCATATGAATGGGTGTTGTAGCCTATGTCTAGAGGTACTAAATTTCACAGATACATTCCAGGTCAGGTTAAACGCCAATTATGTATACTTCATTGTCATGTCTGTGACTTGCTGGCGGCTGTTACGAAACGCGTAGTAAATAAGGAGATATTGCGAAGTGCTATCGCTTGCTACCTGCTTGTACGGTTATAAGCCCATAGATAATCGATTGTGGCCAGTGGGTGTATAGCACTGACATGTCTAGGCTGCTGCCAGATGAATCCGCGAAATTGACGTACCTCTACCTATGTTTGATATAACATTGCTGTCTGCAGACCAATAATAGGCAACAAATATTACAATTGCGGGGTTCTTATTGGCTTAGTCGAATAGGGCAACAGCTATACGTACAATCAAAAGCCAGTAATCTTTTCATATGCTGAACGTACCTTGAGACGGAGCAGACAGTCAAGTTTTCCCGCGATAAACCATCATCTCTAGTTATCATCTATAGTTCTTCGTATCTTTATGCCCGCGTTACAGGGTAGTGGGAATGTTACTGTTGGCCTTATAACATTGGTTGAAAAAGTTCTTCAGGCGCGTCACGCAAACTGCCGGGTAACAGAAGAAATCAGAATGAGCGCACAGTGACTGGAGACCAGTCTGTCGTCAGACAACAACGCGGAATTATAAGTTTTCTACTAACGCACGTTAAGGGTGTTCAAGTGCGATCATAATTTTATATTTACATGAAATAGTGTTAGTTTTGTAGACGATACTTGTGAGTACAGTTTCCTCCTACGAAACAATTTTAACTCTAATAGGTTTCTCATAACGGTGCACCAAAGTCAAAATTTGTTTGTTCTGTTGCCATGCAAATAGTGAAAACCAACTTACATACTTGAATAAAATAATTCACTGTGATATTACATCCCATGAACTATGCAATAAAGTATTTAAAAGACCGTTGAGTTATATTTTGAATTTTTAAAAAAATCACAAAATTACAGGAATAAAGTTGAAAATTCAGCAATTTTTTTAAATATAAAAATAGTTCACTGGACTGTTTAAAAATGTTTTATTACGTAGCCCGTGGCATGTTATTTGTCTATGAATTATTTCACATACATAAGTAAATTGGTTTTCACTATTTGCATGGCAGCAGAACATGCCAATTTTGACTTTGACGCACCGTTATGAGAAACCTATTAGAGATAAAATTGTTTCGTGAGAGGATACTGTACTCACAAGTATCGTCTACAAAACTAACAATATTTCATATAAATATAAAATTATGACTTTATCGCACTTGAACACCCTTAAGCAGTTAGTTAGAAATGAAGACAGGAACTGTCGCGACTAGCTGTATTACATTTCAAGTGTTGTGAAGGGGGGAGGGGGCGGTTGGCGCAGTGGCTAGAGAACTCGCCTCCCGCCAGGGCGATCCGGGTTTGATTCCCGGCGGGGTTGGTCCCCGGATTCTCGCATGTGGGAATCGTGCCCTGACGATGCCGCTGGTCGGCGGGTTTTCTCGAGGATCTCCCGCTGGTTCGTCAGGCCTGTTCTTTTTACGCGAAACGGTTTAACTTATTTCCAATGCTTTTATCTATAATTAGAGCACACACGATAAACTTAGCATGTATAATAAATAAAATGAGTAGCCTTAATAAAAACATGATTTTTGGTCCCCTGAAAATGGCTAAAAAACTGCTACTTTTTATTTTATAGCTGTAACGCCAAAAATACCACCCAATTGGTAAGGGTCATATGTGGGCTCGTGAATGTTTCTGCAAAAAAAAAAAAAATTGTTTGGCGCGGAGGTGGGAAACGGCAAAACGGGAAAGTGGGGCTGAACGAGGTAGGACGTATATTTTATTCCATCCCCCCCCCCGCCCCGGAAATATTTTTTTCCCAGCAGAAGCATTCACGAGCCCACAGATAACTTACCAAGGCATTTTTTACTAAATTTTTTTGGGGTAACCGATCTGCCTCTATGCCTCTTTTGCGCCCCCCTCCCCCAACCAAAACAATCTAAGCCGTGCATTTTGTCGGGGTAAAAAGTAGCCTATGTGTCTTTCTGGCCTGTAAATTATCTCCATGCAAAAAATCATACCAATCCGTTGCTGTGTGGAGTGACAAACCATTAACCAACAAACACTTTCGCATTTATAAAAGTACTATAATTAGGGCACGAGTATTTCGCGTATTAATCTGGCAACAGCCTAGACTTCTCAGACCTATACACACTGGCCAAAGTCATATATCCATTGCCTTCTAATAGTAACACGTGTTACCACGACGACTTGTGTCCTTATTTATCACTGGCTTGCAGTCGTCAAAAATGTATTGAAACAGGTGTCGTATAATGACAGGAGTAACGAAGTATACATGATTGGCATTCAACCTGACCTAGCTAATCAATACGCAAAATAATCTTGCCTCTAACTATAATACATCAGTGGAAGCGCTTCACTTTAAAAATAATATTTCTACACAAAATGGTCAAGTACAGGCACTTGCTGTAAATTGGTGGTTGAACTCCACACTTTAGGCTACATTTTGGAGCTAGATACGAGACACAGATACAAAAAGTTTTTTTTTTAATTTGTGTGTAAATATTAACAATATTTGCCATTGCATCATTGTTACTTTACCATAGGTCTGCATAGATATATCACAATAGAAAAATACCGTCCAATATATTGGTATAGAACTTATAATACAACTACATTACATTTAAGGAATTATTTAAGACATTAATCGTAATAATCGGCTTCTTTGCAGTTTTATCGCTGACAGAAATACTACTCGTTGAACACGCACTGCCATTGTCAAGCTGACAAAATCATAAGTGTTCAGTTGCTTGTGTCTTGCTATGTGACACAGTCATTACATATTTGTTGACGGTACCTTCCCGGCGCTCGGCGTCCATGGGTACGTGAAGAGATCACGCACTACCACGCAGTGGACTTCAGCTAACAGTTAGAACCACCCAACACCTTGATGGAACATTGAACCACACCTCCGACCATCTCCCAAAGGAGTAGCATAGGCTAGCGAGAGAGCCCAGAGACTTATGCTAAACAAATTCCAAAGTACAAGTGAAGGTCTTTATTACTTTTCAGAATTGACTTTTTCCCCCGCTAGATTTGGTTTGTGTCCTACTGTGCGCCGGGATTGGAGGAAGCGCGCCGTGGAGGGGGAGGTGGCATGGTTCGTCATGTTCCTCAGCCTAAAGTCGTCGAGAGTGCTGACTCGTAACAATATAGGGAGCGTGCAGAGAGTGATGGAGTCTTCTGTATGGTTGCCTACTCTGTGCGTGTCTTGTCAGCGGTCGTGTACATCTCGCTAGTGGGCACGCGGGAGAAAGTCGGCCGACCGCAGCCGCCGACACGCCAACAGGAAGTGGCGTTCACCTCGCCGCAGAAAAAAAACCAGAGAGAGGTTACGACGCCGGTTGTTCTCAGTGTACTTCCAGAGGTCACACCCCAGGTTCTAGGTGCACAAACGTACAACTAGCTCCAGCGCTGTGTGATGTCAGTTTTCCTAAGTCTATCGCCTAACTAGGGGTCGCGGTGTCCGAGTGGTAGCCGACCCCCCGTGGCTCAGTTGGTTGAGCGGCCGACTTTGGTGTGCGAGGGGTTCTGGGTTCGATTCCCAGGTCAGGCTGGGTGTTAATTTGTGTTTGTCCATTGGGTCTCAAACCTTGTCACCATACAAATTGTCTCACGGAAATTACTGGGGTCACTCGAAATATGTCAAATCTAAAGGGGGGAATGGTTGGTGCAGTGTTGATGCGGAAAATTCCGCATCGCCGCTGCACAAACATTTGTACTTAAAAAAAAAATAATAGTGGTCAGATCACTCGGCTCCCTCCACGGCGATCCGGGTTCGATCCCCGGCGGGTTCAGCCCGGATTTTTCGCATGTATGAATATTGCGGACATTGCCGTTTCCTCGGTGAAATCCCGTTTCCCCAGTCTTTCTCATTCTGTCACTTCTCCATTATAGGGCTTCATTTCATGTCATTCATCAGGATATGCAGGGTGTCCAGTCAAAAATATGTACTCGGGGTACGATACGCTGGATGTGATTTCTGGTTAAGTATTTTTCAGAAACAAAAATTAACGTGTTACAGTTATACAAATGTCAGGGAATTTTTTTAACAGGAACTCTGTAGCCACCCTGCAGTGACGAAACGTTATGCATGATGTTTTTTGTAAAATCACTGTTTGTGCGTTTATGCATATGTCCGTATATAATTGTACTGTGGACTTAGTGTATTTCTAGTAAGGTAAAAAAAACTATTATTTGTAGACGGTACTTTTTATTTTAGTCTTATCGCATGTCGTTAGGGAGAAAAATCATGTATAGTGAAAATTGATTAAAAATGACATTTTAGGGCATTTATGCTCAGTCTCATTAAGGCGAAGGAGGAAAATATATCCCGGCGCCTGTACTTAAATGCTTTGGCTTTTGACAGGTGCCTTAATAACATATTGTTGCAGCTCTAATTAGCGTGATATTGGACTACAACGACCGCGATCGGCCGCGCCCTCTAAGGTCGACTCATACTTTTTTAACACTTGCCTCATCGCCTCTATGGGCTAGGCTCTCAACTTGCGTCTGTCTTCCCCTTCAGAGCTTCTCTTCAAACTTCAGCTAAGCAGTGTGCGAAGTTTCCTTCATCGTGTCTTGCTTGCTGCAGTTTCTTGAGCATTCGCTAGAAGCGATTATGTGTTGTGTGGTGTTCGTTGAGCAACGAGAGATCACGACATTTCTTCGTTGGAAATGTGGTTTACAACACCGCGGTCCCAGCTTCCGCATTGGAACACAAAACAGCATCTGCTCTCTCTCTTTCTCTGGAAGTAAATGAAGTCACGATAAAGCACCTATCTGCTGCCGTGTGTTTGTATGAGTCAGACACGGCGCTAAGGGCGATGTTGACCGGCTCATCTGGCGCGGTATCGCCTCTACCGCAAGACACTAAAAGGGCGTGGAGTAGTATCGTAGATCACTCTCCTGACTGACGCTTTCGGTGGTGACCCCATCTTTTTACTGGCGAAAAGTTTTAAGCTAAGTCGACTGCACCTTTCTAAAGTAGTTTCACGCGAATCCCGCGAGTAGATAGAAAAAGAGATGTTTTTAGCCATTTTGAGGGGCTTTGAAATGATCTTTTTAATTGACCTGATGCTTTGAATCTACCTTTTCTTCGTAGTTTGAAGTGTACTTTCTTTTCGTACATTAACGCAATGTGTACATGTGAAACGATTTCGTAAAAAATACGTATTTGCGAACACAACTGAAACACATTTTTAATGCGTGGTAGGTGGCGCCCCTTATTTACCGTCAAAACGATCTGATGATAAAATAACGTTTCGGCTAAAAGGTCATTTCGGAAGGTCGTTGCAAGATGCACGCACATTTATTGCAGTATCCTACATGACAGTGAAATGGTAAAATTAGTCGCCTTCGTATGCTCCAGAACTTCAGAAAATCGTGGAAACGAAGCAACCGTCATATTTTCAGTTGTCATGCTGATACCCTACCGGATAATAGACTAATATAACATGTGAAAGTGCGAGCGACTGCAGTATTTTGAGAAATTGAATCTATACAGTTTATAGTTTATTACTTGCTTTGGTACAATAACAGTATAGCTGAAACATAAAGTAACTAAATCTTCAGATGTGTTAAATTTACCATTTACAGCCTTTATACTCCTCCAGGGCTCTAACTTAGGCAGCCTCCTTAATTGAAGAGTTATTTGTATTTTTTTTTTTGCCCGGAAACTGGGAAGGCGATATGTCGAACACAGCACGTCCGTCAAACAAACCTGATCGCCTATAGACGCGAAGTACAGTACTAGAATAGCGTGCAGTGTTTTCGTTGAAAGTGTTTTTCAATGGGACTTCAAGCGATGACCCTGTTATTTTATTTGTGGAAAGTATGTAGTTAAGTCCAATGCAGGATTCAGTCGCTGTGTTTTACTGTTACTGTGGATATTTTATCAGCTTCAGCAGCGTGAAAAAAATAATTTACCACGATTGACGAGCTTGGTAATAATTTTTTTTAAAGCGGACGGCATTTTTAAAATTGACGTAGTGTCACGGATTTAGTTATGTCTTCTTTTAATATATTCGTGCATTTGAAACACTTTTAATAGTTATACACGAAGAAATACTTTTCTGACCACGCTACAGCACGGCTTCCGTGCCGGGTCTACCAAATTCTTAAGGCGCCCGCCTCCCTAGCGGCCGAACTACGCTGCAGTGGGTTAGAAATATGCGTTTATTGGAAAAACTGTCTTACGTACCCTCAATGTACCTATCGACGTAAAGAAAACACGTTTCAGAGATGGTTCGTGAAGTACTTTCAAAAATGTAATGGCCTTGGAAATACTATTTCCGAACCATCCAACATGGCTAAGGAGGTCTTTTCAAACAGCTATATCCCAAAATCTACTGCCCAGATTGTACGAAACTACTTAAGAGATGTGCTGTGAACTATGGTGCATACTTTTCAGTAATAAAATGATAGGGCCGTTGCTAGAGTCTCATAGTTCCAGCGATGTAACGGCAACACTGCACGCCAGTGATTGAGTGAGAAATTTTGGTCAGCGCTTAACATCGTGGTCTTCAGGGGAAGGGAGTGGGAGTGACACGATGTGAGTATGGAGCAGCGCCGGAATGAATGTGAGGGGGTAACGGGAAATCCTTGAGAAAACCCGTTGACCAAAGGCATCGTCCGGTACGATTTCCACATGCGAAAATCCGGGGACCTACCCCGCCGGGAATCGAACCCGAATCGCCTTGGTGGTAGGCGAGAGGTCTGACCCCTCGGCCACCGCTGGACTCTCACGGCACGCCAGTTTAGCCCCTTGTTCTTAGGGACGATACGACACTAGGCGCGCGAGTCTCGGTAGTTCTTATCGCAGCTTCACGCCTGGGTCTGCAAAGCTTAAAACATGTCCAGGGAGGCGGGACACTTAAGGGTGTTCAAGTGCCATAATGTCATAATTTTATATTTACATGAAATAGTGTTAGTTTTGTAGACTATTCTTGCGAGTACAGTTTCTTCTTACGAAACAATTTTAGCTGGCGTAGTTTTTTTTTTTTTTGTAACGGATCGTCAAAGTCAAGTTTTGCATGTTTTGCTGCTGTGCAAATAGTGCAAATCGATTGACTACCTACGTGAAATAATTCACAGTGAATTAACATACTATAGACTACGTAATAAAACATTTGAAAAAATTCAGCGAACAGTTTTGTATTTTCAAAAATTGCAACTTTTTCTGTACTTTTGCGATTTCTTTTAAAATTCAAAATATTACGTTGTGGGTTTTTTATTGTTGTATTGCACAGCTCATGGGATGTAAGTTCACAGTGAATTATTTTGTTTAAGTAGGTTTATTGGGTTTCACTATTTGCATTGTAGTGTAACAAGCAAATTTTAACTTTGACGCACCGTTATGAGAAAACTATGGGAGCTAAAATTGTTCCGTAATAGTAAAATGTACTTACAAGTATCGTCTGAATAACTAACAATATTTCGTAAAAAAATATAACAGTATGATTTAATCGCACCTGAACATCCTTAAGGTTGTTCAAGTGGGGAAAAAACATAATTTTATACTTGTATAAAATAGTGTTAGTTTTGTACACATTACTTGAGAGTACACATACTTCTAACGGAAAAAAATTAGCTCATATAGTTTTCCCGTAATGGCACTTCAAAGTCAAAATTTGCGTGTTTTTACTTCATACAAAACTTGAAAACCAGATAACATAATGA
>PNEQ01116282.1:0-13416 GCA_003012365.1 Medauroidea extradentata | reverse complement strand
TTTCGTAACACCTTGAGGGCTGGCCGATGATTCAAAGCCCGGGTGGCTCATAGTGGGAATCCCGCCGCAACTACGTCATAGATACCTGTCCCAACTGCGTCTTAACCCTTCGAGGGCGGCCGATGTGACTACAAGCACATCCGAAACATGATGAAATATCTATTTTTAGACCCCTGTAATGCGGGGAACACCCGACTGTTTGGGCTAGTATAAAACCACAGAATCGGCACATTTCAGTAGAGTTCGCGATTGGTAGTGCTAGAGGAAGGTGCTACGCCTGTGGAGAGAGACTGGTGAAGACATCTTGGTGACGTCAAAGTCTATTGTGAGGCGGCAGGGGGCTACCTTCGGAGCAGTGTTTGACGATACAAGAGGGAGGACTGCTGCGGCGGGCCGACAGGCGAAGAGGAGGTGCGCGACGGGAGTCGAACAGAAGACCTCAAGAGTGAAGACAGTGGTGCACTCGGGGTGCTGCGCAGCACATGGTGAGCCATCACCACTTCGGACTGATAAGGTTGTACATTGTCATTATTAGAAATACTGTTGATTGGATATATGACTGAATTTTATTGTGATTTATAGCGTTTAATTAATTGATGGTAGACTTTTCTTGTGCTTTAATTGTCAAAGTTAATTAACGTGTCTGTGACACAGGAGTAATTGTGTGCATAACTAGTTGTGTTGTGAGAGTTCTAGTTGATTACTGTTTTGGTGTATTTCGTAGCTTTGTGAGCTATTAAATACAGTACTTAATTTAACTCTTTTATTTGTAATTATAAGACCTCTATCCCAAAGAACTCATGGGAATTGCCCACATATAAAGTTTGTGCTCTCAAACTTGTAACAATATGTATTATAAAAATATATAAGTTTTACGGGAAAGAGGGGGAGCAAAACCAAACGTAACCCTTGGATTCAACACCTATACTCGCCGCATTCCTATACTCACTAATGTCACTCTTCAGTGATGTCAGTGAAGCCAGTTTCTGTTCCGGCACTGCTGGCGAGCACTGATGTTCACTGAGAACTGTTCACGGCTGACTCCTCGTGCGAGGCTACACTGGAGCTCGGGAGGACGTATAGCGACAGTGAAAAATGACATTGGCGCGAGATTCAAAACATCTGTCTTCAACAAACGTGTATAAACACAATCAAATCATCATGGTTTAACACAAGAATATTTTTAATGTACATTATACTATTTCTTTAAAAGTTTTATCGAACGAAGTTTTTGAAAAATAACATTCAAATTTAATTTATATTTTCATACAATCTTATTGTCGGATAATTCTGTGAAATATAATAAGTCATATAATAATGACAGCTTTAAATAGGTTAGGGTACTGTGTGTGTTAGTTAAATTCGTATTGAAGAACGAGTTTTCTTTTATTTACATTTTCTTAGCTGCCAATAGTTCCTAAACTCTCTCATCACTGTCGATGACGAAATAATAACTAATTAGTGAGATAGTTCCATAACCGCTGACAAACACTCACAGACTATCAGTGAAATCAATGCTCACCAGCAGAATCGGAATGTAGCCAATTGTTTTAAATTAGTTTGTGCAGAGAGAACATTTTTGGTGAGCCATGAACGTAAAGTTGGCGGAAACTGTAGGAAGGACGAAACTGGAATGACCGACCGGTTAACAACCTGTATCTCTTTCTGGAACTGACCACTCTTCTTGCAGTCTACTTTGTGTCTGCATCCCCTCCCTCCAACCAGTTAGTGAGCGCTTAGAAACAGTCTCTGTTACAGCTGTGTCGTGTGACACGGCGAACAAATGGGGCAATCATGTCGGGCAGTCATAGCTTGTTGATGAGCTGGGCTCGACGATTGAGGACATTGGCCAATAATTATTGCACTGCGGCGTAAGCCCTTCTTAGTGAGAGCTGGTTGGTGAAACCCGTCTTAGTGACACAGTCGTTTTTTGTGGATCGTGCGACTCGGCAAGTTGGTCATCGTTTGTTGTTTGTGGGCGACCCTGGAAGCTTGCAGAGTGCTGTTGGAGACGGCGAAAAGTGGGAAGTAAGTGACGTTTCTCCGAGGGAAGATTGCCTGAGAGGCCACCAGGTAAAACTGGCTTCCACTCTGGGACTAATGTAGGTCTCGCCGAGATTTCAACATTGTTAAGCGACCAGCTACGATGTGCCGTCAAATTCTGGAGTGAATACACTGCGTATTTTGACATAGGGCAGTAGGAAACATAAAAGGAAGACTGTCATATGTAATTTTTGTAATCTTTTGCTGTGGCATATAGTTTTCTTGTTTGTAAATTGTGTAGACCTGGAATGGCGCCATTTAAATTCTAGCGAGAGCTGAACTAAAACGTTTTTCAAAACAGTTTTGTATCTATTTCAGCATTTAACTCGCATTATTATTGCAAGTTTTTCATTTAACTTTTTTATCTTAATGTTGTTGTAATGTCTTAGCAGCATTGCGATTAGGCAGTTGCTAAACTGAATATATCACAGATATTTGATATCTGGGTGGCGTATAGAAGCTTCGTTAGATGTTCCTCGGGCAGCTTAACTACCTTTTGCAATGCTTGTATTGTAAGCTAGGATAATTCCCGTTCCATGAAATCTAAAATGCAGTTTATCTTTCAGTTACATTTTCCCATATGTTCGGAATAATCGAGATGTACTGGTTTATATGCTGAATTGTTTGCAGTTCTAATGTACGCGATATTAGTTTGTTGACCATAAATCAGCAGCATGAGTGGTAGATTGTAACACCCCTCCTTTTGACTTAACGATTATTTGTTGTAGCCCTGTGGCGCATGTGCAGGAAGCATTATTTAAACTTTGTAAGCTAGTTTGCGTAGTTTTTTTGGTTTAACGATGATCCCTGTAAATACCACCCTTGGGGTTAGCTCTGAGAACTGAGAATTGGGGTCCAGTTTAAAAGAGTTCGCCACAGTTGTGATCCACTGATAAGTCGAAAATTGTCAAATAAAGGATCTGCTCTGCAACTGGAATGATACTTCAACGTATTTGCTAATTTTTAATATCAAAACCTAGAAAAAACATAAAGGCATGAAATCGTTTTGATTGTTCCACAACTTCCACAATGTCAGCATTCAGTCGAGCGTGAATGTTTGTTTCTTGTGAAAATGTAAATTATATATCATAACTGTTACGTTGGTAACCACTGCGAAATGTAAATGTATGTGTGTGTGTGTGCATATGCAAATTTATATACACACACGTTTAACTGGTACCTGTATTACAGTTGTGTTTCATGCACTAATGTTTGAAAGACTTCTGATTAGTTAACTTAGTTATGCTTACAAGGCAATATGCATACATATCGCCCTTCTTAAGAACATTGTTATTTATTTCACTGTACATCTATTTTATATAAGCTATATTTGGAGACGTAGAAGTCTCACAATTTCATTGTAAAGATACGCAGATGTTAATACGCTCGTTAAAATACTTTCATGTGATCGTTAGTTGGTGTATTTATGTTGGGTTTGTTATTCTAGATACTAGATGTTACAGAACATAATTCTCTTTGGTTATTTTTAGAATAACATGTATATGCAGTTTCACATTTGTGAAGAACATTCCAAGAACCACTAAATTAATTAGGAAGTAGAATAATAAAAATAGGAAAATATTGAATCGCTGCTATACCTATCGAATTAAGACGTTCAAAACAATTAACAGAGGTTATTACACGTCTTAAAACAATTACGGTTGGTACAATACATTACATTTAAAAAACCGTTAATGAAATATTACAAGTACATTATCACTTGGTATTCATGCTTGTTTACGTGACCACTATTTGCCTAGATAAAACATCATATAGTCCCCTCCTAAGAGAAGAGTTTCGCGGAATTACGATGTCACTTTATATGCGACATTTTATTAACATAACGCTAGCGATATTGCTTGATATGTCGCATGCAATGCGATAATTTTTAGCAATATATAGCACCCGCGATACTTTGCGATTAATCGAGTTAAATTACGGTGCGATTTTTGCAGTATACATCGGGGTGCGAAATATGAGAGTGAACGAGTGAGTGAATAATGGGTGAGTGAACGATGTATTTAGTTAAAAATGTCTTAGAGGCTAAGCGAGTGTACGCGCAAACAAGGCAAGTCGCACAGCCTGAAACGTTTGCGAGAGAGCATACGTATATACAGGATGCAGCTGAATTCGACCGACAAACTTCGGGAGGTGATTCCTTATGAAAAATCAAGTATGAAACATATGGGAAACCTTGTACCTAAAACTAATATTAAGGGTGGTATGAGCCCTTAATCATGGAAAATTGTAAGTGTATTTTTGTAAAATAATGGAAATGAAGAAGCATGAAATGATGACAAGTTGAGCATTGTTTTGTACCACAGGGACCTTGAAATACACATGATAATAATCACATGAATACCTTGCACCCTAATAAAAAAATACTAGTGTGGCCACACCGTTTATTACATGCCACTTTTCTACCATCAGGAATTACGAACTTTTAATACGGTTTTCTACTAGAAAAACACGTCAGAAGTAAAATTGGTCGCCTTATTGTAAATGCGTAGGACCAACCGTTTTCGTGTAAATTTCGTAACAGGAGTGGACTGCAGTAAGACAATTCTTACTACGTAGGCAATACGGCGTACAAGTTTGAATAGCTGGCTGCCTCATCAACTACTATGACTGAGGGATGGGACAGAATGGAGGTCTAACATCTCATGAACAGATAAGATCGTTAGATACAATAACACAAAGAACTGAACAATGTCAGAGAACCGGGAAAGGAATCGGCCATGACCAATATCAAGGGATTCAACCCATCATTCGCCTTGAGTGTTTTCAGGAAACCATGGGAAAGAGAAACAAGAATGGGCGGAGTCGGGAATCGAACCCGTAGATTCCTGCAACGTGACACACTTGCACCACCTCGCTCGTTGTCGAGAACGGAGGAACGTTGTTTAATAACGTTATCACAAACGAGGTCACAATACAAGTAACAAAATGTTTTAGAACTGAGTATTTAGGTACTGCAATTTTAATACAAGTTGTAACATGTAGGTTTGAGCCCTTTATTACAGGCATTTAAACTTTAAATCCTGTTAATGTTAATGTCATCATTTAAATGGTATTTGTATTTCTGTTATGTTGGGGCTGACTTTATTAAATAGAATTTTTAAGTGCTAATGTTATTTCATTTTTTGTTTTTATTTATACAATTAATTCTCAGTACATAAGTAATAGAGCAGTTTAGTGCAGCACCGGAGTGATTTGGCGAGGCATAAAAACATTTTAAAGTGCAGCAGAGGTTTACATATTCTTTGTCGAAGTGCAGTTGGCAAAGAATAAGCACGGATGCGACTGAAGGAAGGGACTGTTCCATGAACTGTGATGGCGAATGGACGTGTGTGAGCCACCGAGCTGCCCCGGGTCGAAGTCCTGCACTTTTGAGTTCCACTGAAGGAATGAAGGAACGATGTCCCGCTGTCCAGTCCAGGAGGCTTGCTGAGATCCTCCCATGTTGCATCGGGAGGGTTAAAAATTAAAAATTCCCAGTAAAACCTCCATCTCAGTAGTGTTAACTGGCCGCCGCCGCGTTTTCCCGAACAGAACAGTTCAGTAATAATTTTGGACTTATTTTGTTTAAACTCATGAAGACCCCTGAAATTTAAATGGTGTACCTGAGCATAGTTAGTAAGAGAAAACTATCATTAATTGATAGACAAAATTGAGAACTTAATTTGCCATATGTGTGTGCTGCACGTTGGTTCGTCGTCCTCCTGCACTTTGTTATGTTATCAGAACTTACTTAACAATCCTTATTTTCACTTCTACTTCCACATAGTATTTGAGAGCATTCACAACTTATTTCTCAGTAATCCTTCCGTGTAATGTTATTAGGACGGCCAGTAAACTTCAATGAAGACTTTAATTAAACGAATTACTTTATTTTGGACAGAGATTTTGGTGTCGTCAGTAGTATTCCTTTATACTGTAGTATTTGTGTGTACGACGTCATGTCACGATCTCTCTTCAAAAGTCTGTTTTCTGTTTGTCCCTACATAAATTTGGTTTTCTTAATCACTCATTGCCGTGAAAATACTTCAATGATTGTAATATAAATAAGAAAATATTATATTGTGTGGTGTATTTGGATTCATAAAGTTCACTGAATTCACTGTTGTGTACTCGAATACATTTTGAACGTTATAAAATGGTAGAGTACAATACATCTATCGAATACGATTACTTAACATTTAATTATTACGGGTTTTTTGGGATGACCTCACAAAAATTCCAATTCGTGTCCTCACTTTTAATGTCCCACCTCGCTTTTCGAGAGGTAATGACTGCGGATTTTTATATAAACTTCCAGAATGCATACAACTGTTATACGAACATGTTTATTGATCAGTATGACGTAAATACTAGAACTGGATTATTCTCGCAACTGCCCACGTATGTAATCCTCGTTAGTAGACTACAGCGATACACAAACAAGAACGTGAGGAATACGAATAGTATGTCTGTAATCACACATTGACTTTAAGCACACAGACAAATTATTGCGAATGTAACAGTACTCCACTGTTAATGTAACGTGTACGGTATGTGGATATTCTTCCATTATTGTCAACGAGTAAGGTGGTGCAAGTGTATCACGTTACAGGAATTTACGGGTTCGATTCCCGACTCCGCCCATCCATGTTCCTGTTTCCCATGGTTTCCCGAAATCACTCCAGGCGAATGATGTGTTAAATCCCTTGATACTGGTCATGGACGATTCCTTTCCCGGTTCCCTGACATTGTTAAGTTTTTTGTGTTACTGTATCTAATGATCTTAGCTCTTGATGAGATGTTAGGCCTCCATTCTCTCCCATACCTCAGTCATAGCATTTGATAAGGCCGCCAGCCATTCAAAAGTGTATGCCGTATTGCCTACGTAATAAGAACTGTCTTACTGCAGCCCACTTTTTTTACAAAATTTACACGAAAGCGGTTGGCCCTACGCATTTACAACAAGGCGAACTTTTTTACTTCTGACGTGCTTCTCTAGTAGAAAACGGTATTAAATGTTCGTAATTCCTGATGGTAGAAAAGTGGCATGTAATAAAAGGGGTAGCCACCCTAGTATTTTTTATTAGGGTGCAAGGTATTCATGTGATTATAATGTGTATTTAAAGGTCCCGGTGGTGTAAAACAATGCTCAAATTGTCACCATTAAATGCTTCTTCATTTCCATTATTTTACAAAAATGCACTTAAAATTTTCAACGATTCAGGGCTCACATCGCCCTTAATATTAGTTTTAGGTACAAAGTGTACCGCATATATTCTACTCGATTTTTCATAAGGAATTACCTCCCGAAGTTTGTCGGTCGAATTCAGCTGCATCCTGTATATAGCGTTCAGAATGGCCGCTCTCTCGGTAACTCATTATTAATAGAGTTGTACGTAGATTATGTTCTGGATATAGAGCTCTTTAAAATATAAAATATTTACAAATGTTTTGTTTGAAAAAATCTGTATTTGTATACGTCTCTAGAACTTACCTATCTATGTACACCTATATTACGATGATGAGTTACCAAGAGATGAGTTATTCTGAACCTATAATATACCTACTCTATAGGGGAGAGTCGCTGAAATCGGACCGTTGCCTTAATTGTACCAGTCTTGTTTCTCACAATGTATGAACATTTGCAACTGTTGAGTTGGCTGTACTGAAATTCAGTAGCGCCATTGTCACGCCACACAACGAGCAGGGATGATCAGCCAGTAAGAGCGGTACAATCGTCGTTTCTGTGTTTTCATAGTTTCTGTAATTATTATTGTACTACGGAACATAAGCTACTGTACTGAAAAAAATAATGTGAGTAAAGTTGCTACAATATATTTCACAAGTGAACTTCATTAGCTACAAAATATCATAATGTTAAATTATCCCCGATATATGTGTATTCTTTTAACGTCATGTTGTCACATACGGCAACCAGTTGCCGAAGTTAGACCGATCCATGACTCGTAGATTAGACTGGTCCAGTTTAAGCAAAAGGAAAAAAGAACACATTATAAAGGTTATAATTTTCAGTATATGTGGTTGGGCAGTGAAATGTTCTGTTGTACCATTTTATGTTTCATAGAGAATCTGTTTTGAGCAGGTTTAATTCATTGACGTGTTCAAATAATAATTGGTGCGGTTGCGTCTGTTTATATTCCCAAGATGGCGAAATGGGCCCTTACAGGTGATGGAGTGAGAGAAATTTGCAGATGGCCATTGCAGCATATAAGACGGTAATAATGGACTCAACGAGCGCGCACCGCAAGGTAGTTTTGACCTAGCAGAAAGATATTAAGTACTACACAACTTTAACCACGAGAAAAAATGGCCGGAGAATGTGGTATCATTCGTTTATGAAAAAGAAATCTGAATCTTTCCATCCGTCAGCCAGAAGGTACACCAATGGTACGAGGTAAGGTGTTCAATTGGGACATATGTCGTAAACAAATTTTTTAACTTACTTGATGAAACTGTGTGACAAGTACAAAATCACAGCTAAATCCGTGCGTGATCAACATTGATGAATCCGGGTTTCCAACGGTGCAAAAAGACAACATAAAGCAACTGCCCGAAAAGGAATCTATCAAATCGTAGCCTTTACAAGTGGAGAACGAGGGGTAAACACTACGTTAATCTGTGCTGCCAATGAGGCAGGCTTCTTTATTCCACCTATGATAATATTTAAACGGCAGAGAATGCAACAAGAACTTGAGATTGGTACCCCAGCAGGCAACAAGGTCACGATTTCCGACTCAGGATACATAAATTCCGATTTATTTGTTTAATGGCTTCAGCATTTCAAACAGCATGTGAACTGTTGTGAGGACTCGCCAGGGAGCAGATTAAATATCACTACCTGCAATTTGCACCGACGCAGCGCAGAGCAAGTAAAACGGGACTTCGATTGCTGTGTGTGAGTATTTAATTCCAATGCAGCGTAACCAGACGCAACGCAGATGCAAAATGTACATTGCACCAGTGAAAAGCTATATTTAATAGCGACCTGTATTTCTACTAAGAACATGCTACGCATAGCAAGAACTTAGAGGCAGTTGAGTACGCTCGTGATAATGGTATTGTCATGTTGCAACTACTTGGGCACACAACCGAATAAGGTTGCGTTTTTCGCTCCTCTTCAAACGTACATCAATCAGACAAAAGATAAATGAATGCGTTACAACGTAGGAAAACCATTACTCAACTACAGATTGCAGGCCTATTAAACAAAACATATGGTCGAACAGCTTTGGCTGGGACAGCAGAGAGCGCCTTCCATGCAGCTGGCATTTGGTCTGTAAATATGCACATGTTTTCTGATCAACATTTTGGGCCATCGGATTCTTTAACGGTCGAGAAGAATGTTACAGACAAACCTTCTTCACAATAAAGGTGTAGTTATTATAAACAACCTTTACAAACGAGAATTGGAACATTTAAAAGGGAGGTCTCAGTCAAAAAAGTTGAAATCAGGCTCACATTTTAAAGAACACGTAGAACATGAAAATAATGCAGATGATTGTGCAAACTGGTTCTGTATTTTGTGCGACGAGATAAATGAAGAAGATATAATGCAGTGTATGAATTGCTAGTCATGAATGCACAAAAGACGTGCTAAAGTGCGGTCTAACATTATATTACTGTGAAGAGAGCAAACAGACTATAGGAACATTTAGTTTATTTTATGTTGCCATTGTTGTATTATCCTTCGCGTCATTTAAAGCTATCATTTAGTGGTCCAACTTAAGAAGCTGTGGGTCCAAATTAGGCAACCGGTTACCCAATTTGAACCGTTTACATACTTCTAGTTTTCTCCATTTGTTCCAGTTTCATACTTAGTAAAATAATTGTTAAAGAAAACAAATAATTGGCCATGATAGGCAACCTTCCCTTACACACATGACAAGTGTAATTTAATTTATTTCTTAACTTTTTAGTTGAATTAGTTTTAATTATATTTTTAATTTATTACTTTTAAAATATTTATTACTTTTCAGTCATAAATCTTTTGGTCTTATTCATTTTCTTAATATTTGTTTCTAGCCTAACTAGCTAGGGGAATACATAAAGTGTGAGTTTGGAGATAGTTTGGAAACATGGTCGACTCAATCGGCTGTTATTATCAAGATATTTTTATGTGTTCGTGCATAAATGCATCACTCAGTTTTTTATTAAGTAACCAAATTTGTAACCAGTTGAACGGATAGCGCCTCATGCTTTTTAAATGTTATATATAATATTTGAACAATATAAATTAACAGCACTTGGCACTAGTCAAATTTCAGGATTCATCTGTAAGCTTTCAGAAAGTAATGACGTCATATGATTTCTTGCGGGTGTAGTGAGTCCGAAAAATTGGGGTCATACAACCGATTCCAGAAGACTTTGGCGTCATGTGATTTTCCGAGGGTATGGTGAGAATGAATGAAGAGAAGACAACGGTACCATATGATTTTCGAAGAGAGGAGAGAAAAACAGAAATTTCTTTATTAAAAAGGATTTTTTTTAATAAAGGGAAATATTTAGCGAATTTAGGATGTTTTGAAGAATTTTTGCGAATTTTTGAGGACTTTTTTACCTTTTAGTAAACTTTAGGACAGATGTAAGGTCAAATGTCATATAACATGGCGGTCGGAGCCTTGATGTCACTACGTTGCTGGAGGGAGGGGGTCCTAACTAGCTCCTCACTCGACTCCGCAGCCGGAACCGGCCTACCTGTAGGCATTGCCGTAATGATCCGACTTTGAGTACCTGTATCCCTTAAACGGTTTGTCTGTACTTGTTCGGACAAGTGCACCATATTTTGTTCCTTATATTATTCTGGTTCCACAATCACTATGATTGGCTGCTACAGGCGTACATGTACAGAAATACATGCATAATAACAGAGGTGATCCCATGTTACCAACACATAAGATGGAATGTTGTTCACGCTTAGTTTCCTACGCACGTGTAGTCTAGCATCTCAGTTGAATTCGCAAGGTCAACGTTCCATTTGTAGTGGTTGTGGAATTATCGTCATTCAAAATGTCCATTAACACAGCTTTCAAGGTGGTATTTCGCACATACTATTATCTATATAGGCGTTGTATATATTCATTATTAATGATTTTGTTATGCATTTTGCCGATTAACATTCCATTCTATATACAAGATGTACATAAGAATCACCGACAAACTCTGGCAGGTGATTGCTTGTGAAATATAAAGCAGTAAATATGATAAGACACGGTGTATGTAACCGTCATGCTAAGAGATTAATTTGCCTTTGAAAATCGAATTTTAAAACTTTAATTTTCCCATAAACCGAACACTGATTGACGTAAACTGACAAAACTCATGATATTACTTCATAACAATACGCCCGACAAACCAACAGCAAACGCCATTTGATACCTAGAGCACTTACGAAAATAAACGGGGGGGGGGGGGAAGAAGAACCATAAATTGCCGACAGTGGTTTAACGTCAAGATAACCGGACATAAGAGAATTATTGGGAAATGTGAACTAAGATATAAAAACGGTCTTGTTGTAGTGACTGTCTAGGACGCATAGTTTTTGTGCAAAACGAACGTGAAGTTTAGGCGTAGTGATACGTAAATGAATTCGTTTTATCCCACCGCGCCACGCAGGCTATGGTAACCATTCATTATAAATATAATATTCCGTTCCTTAAATATCTTACATAACCTTAAGTCTTCAAGCTAGAATTAAAGCTTGGAATTACTAGATATAATAAGTCGTGATTGCGTGTATCTTTGGACTTTGAGCAGAACACTGTCGTAACTAAGTTTAGAGGCTATTGTTACAGCTTCGTAACAATTATTAGATCAGCCCGGGCGATTAACAAATTTATCAAATTAAGACGATGTTAAATACCTGCTGCAGAAACGCCATTATTCTACATGAACCTCTTCTGCCTTTTTTTTTTTTTCGCATTGTTCTCTCAAACAAGTAGCAATAATGTATTTTGTCACATCGCAAGATGTTAGGAGAGTAGAGGTTGAGAATAAATATTAATAGACACGAAAAGAGGAAGAGAAAGTAACACAATTTTTTATGAATTAACATGCCTTTCAGCACACTTTCTCTCCTAGAGAGCAGAAGCAAGAATGTGATCTTCTAGAACACTTGATGTAGTTTCCGTATATTCTCCACTACGGCATAGAAGAAGAGCGAATGAAACGTCGCCAGTGTTCACAAAGATTTGGCACTTGAACAGCCGCGTAATATTCGCAGCCTTTCTTTCACTTGTACAGTTATAGACCATAGACTACATGTTATTTTGTTACTTCAGCCACTGTGCATGCACACATACACTCACATGTGCTGGTTTAGTCACTTCATTGGGGTAACCATCAGGAATGTCTCACAATACTTCCTAACGTAATATTCACGATGATACGAGCTCGTATAGTCCAAATATTGTCTCCTGGTATGCATACACGCAACAGAAGATAAGTATTAAAAATATTGCATGATATAGTAAAAATAATTTCCTTACAGCAAAGTTTCTTTTTCCTTGCGGTAAAGAATATTTGCCTTACATCGAAAGAAAATTAAAAATTGTTCATTTAAGGTTTCTACATGTTATCTATGAAAATAATATAAGTTTCTTTGTAGCAAGGATGATGATATATTTGACATAAAGCTTGTGTTAAATTCACCACAAACACTCTTCACCATATAGATTTCTAGTAAACTATCTTAATAGTAGCACGTTTAAAAATATAGCTGTAGACTTAAAATATTATTTTTCTTTCCTTCGATATTACTTTACTGCGGCTTGCATTTAAATAAAATTTTGTTTTGGAGCAATACATTTTTACTTTGGCAAAGAAGGTGGGTGTACTTAGAGCGTGTGGAAGTACGTTATTTAATATTTTATTTTCTCTACTACGAGTGGATAGATTAGAAATAAATGTATGTAAAGATATTGAACAAGAAAAGTGTAATGTGGGTTACAGAGGGATGTTGCAATCGATGCTACTACTATTACAGCTCTACAGGAAAGTGAAAAATCAGGTTTGTGAAGACAGGCGGAGTTAAACGAGAATACAGACAAAATGAACTTATACCTGGATGAAGTGCTTACCATCGTCCTTGCGACCTCTCGGGGTGTGAAACAAATAAGTACTTCACACAAAAAACATGCAGATGAGTTAAAAAAAAAAAGTACATTACTGTTTAACGATTTTTAATAGTGGAAGTTTTATTTACCAGAACTATCCTGATGCTGTGAACAAATTATAGTAGACGTACGTAAATACCTTCCGTGTAATTAAATAAAAAAATATATAGGTGAGGTAAGGGAAAGGCTCTAATTCTCGTACTTGCAGAATTAAATGTACGGCATTTCTTAATGAGAAAAG
>PNEQ01116281.1:0-13415 GCA_003012365.1 Medauroidea extradentata | reverse complement strand
TTTTTTTTTTTTTTTTTTTTTTTTTTTTTTTTTTTTTTTTTTTTTTTTTTTTTTTTTTTTTTTTTTTTTTTTTTTTTTTTTTTTTTTTTTTTTTTTTTTTTTTTTTTTTTTTTTTTTTTTTTTTTTTTTTTTTTTTTTTTTTAAGTGAGTTACCGGCTTTGGTTCGACTGAACGGGCTAGCGATGTGAATTACACTTCAGTTGGAAACTTATACAAATGTCTAAGATGTAAATTTTTTATATTTTGAAATTCGACACCCATAAGGGTGAAAAAGCACAAAACTTGTTATCCATCTTAACCCCCGATATCTATCTAACCAGTAGCGATATTGAGGTGTTGTTCGCGTTAGAGTGATGCTTACGTAAATATTTAAAATAATATGCATGTATTTTTTTTCTTTATAAGAAACGTGATTATTAAGAATAAAACTAAGTTGGTCAATATTCAAGGCAGACGATTTGAAAAGCAGGAACGAGCAGCGATAAACAACCTATACAGGAGTTTCACTCTACAGTAACCTATCGAGACGTGGCGTTGTACAACCTCTATGAGCCCAGGACACAGATGTTTTATTTTTTATAATTAAATTTTATTTTCATGAATTATTTCGACGTTACGTAACGCAGTTGTTTGTTATTCAGGTCTGAATTCTGGGAGGTTCTGGGCTCGAATTTCGTAAAAAGCTGCGTGCGAACGTTCAATTCTGACACACAAAAACTACAAGGCAGATCGAATTAGTGCAATTTACATGTAGTCTTTAAAAGGGGTAAAATTGCAGTTCGCTTTCCACTTAGGTTCCTTATCAGCAGACATATCGTCGGTATACTGCCAAAACTGATTTAGTCATAAATGCTATTTCGTTTAAAGACAGTATTAAATTGTATATATTAACAAAAATGTGGTATGTTACTATACTGTGACACAACAGTACGAAACGACGAATAGACTTTAAACTTGGGTATTTGTTCGTGAACAACAAACATATTCCTAGTATTTTTATAATTTTACCTCATTTTGACTTTGTCACTTTTGGTATAAAACCGACCATGTATAATCTCATTAATCACAAGTTTGGGGCACCATTTACGTTTCCGCGAAACCTTTACCCTCTGAAACTTTGTAATGGCAATAAAGTTAAAGTGAATATTTTGAAAATATATAATTGAGGGCACCGACACCAATAGTTGTGCACAGGGTAAACAGATGTTTTTCATTCGATTAACCTCTTACCTTATGTGTCTGTAACTACCCCACAACATAAAATTGGCAGTTCTATACATAAGGCCCAGGCGAAGTCTCTGTTAGTGGCAGGGACAAACTTAAGACTGCTTTTCGCGTAGACAGCTATAGCTACTTATCATGATGCAGAATTAGCTCAACTAGCCGCTTGGACATTCTAACACTTGATGACTAAAGTACCAATATTGTGTACCGCTAGGGATTGCTAGTAATACTATACACGGCATAATACCTAAAATTACGCTGATAAATTGTTGTACTAGCTAAAGTTTTGAATGTGCCGTCAACTGGTGACCCAACATTGTATCAAACTGAAAGAGCAAGAAAATGTTCATTTGGTAGTGAAACAGTCACTTAAGAAAAAATGAGCTAACGTTTTCTGAACAGGTAGTCCGAATAGCAGCTACAAGAATTCTAAACGAAGTCAACTGCGCTCTTCTGGTGAAAACTAAAACCAATACGAAATATCCTGAGATCAGAGAAAGATTCGACGAAATCAGCAAGGGAATGTTTATTTCACTCTCACTTGGCCTAAAAGTCACTTGGCCTAAGCGTCACCTACCTAATCACCACTTTTCCTAAATGTCATTTGACCTAAATGTCATTTGACCTAAATGTCATTTGACCTAAATGTCATTTGACCTAAATGTCATTTGACCTAAATGTCATTTGACCTAAATGTCATCTGACCTAAATGTCATTTGCCCTAAACGCCACTTGCCCTAAACGCCACTTGCCTTAAAGTCTCTTGGCCTTAACGTGTCTTGGCCTTAACGTCACTTGGCCTTAACGTCACTTGGTTTAACGTCACTTGGTTTAACGTCACTTGGTTTAACGTCACTTGCCCTAAACGTCACTTGTCCTAAACGTCACTTGTCCTAAACGTCACTTGTCCTAAACGTCACTTGGCCTAAACGTCACTTGGCCTAAACGTCACTTGGCCTAAAAATTACTTGCCCTAATTGTAACTTGCCCTAAAAGTCACTTGGCCTAACAGGCATTCAGCGTAAAACTATTTTATGTCATATGACTTTAGGTCAAATGTAGTGTACTCCACTGTGTATCTTCTTGGTAATAAAAAAAATGTTTATTTTTTATAACATTGTAGAGTTGATCACACACTAATCGTCAATTTCGTGTACCGTAGTTCCAAATCCCAATTACATTAACACCAAGGTCATGACAACCGTGGCAGACAAGAGAAAGAAAATAAAAAAGAGGGGCAAAAGTTCTGAAAAAGGCTTTGTTCCTACATATCTAGACAATGTATTCAATAATTAGTAATTCATATTATTATAATATATTATATTTAACGTTCCGAGTGCCAAGTCTAGTGTGTTGCGTAGTTTCAAACAACCAGTGATTAATTTACGACTACATAAACTTATAATAAAAATTGTATTGAAATTTATTGTAACCTATAGCTTAATTAACTACGTTTGTATTTTGTTCAAATTTTGTGCAGCTACAACACTTTCCTTACAACTTCGAAGCGAATGTAAACATGCTTAAATTTAACGGCTTAGGAGGAAGTGATGTTTGGGAAGGACTAGGTGCATTTTGCAAACATTTTGCATTTTATATTATTTTTTTACCAATTATTATTTTCTGTAACAACTTGATTGACTTTTTGTATACAATTCACGATAAAGTGAGCTATTTGGAAAACATTTCTTAAGAGTGCATGGTAGATAAATAGACGCTGAAAATATCAATTGATTTCTACGCTTTTCTCGAAGCCAATATGGATAAAATACTCAAAGACAATCCTAGGAAATGGTATTTGCCAACTTTTGAGTATATATTTATCCAGAATTACTAATTCGTTACGCGTGATCTCTTGCGCCGCAGTTAAATGCACGAGGATCCAGCGTCAGAGATTGTGCCTCAGAAGTTGGTAACACTGGAAACTATTTTGTTTAAAACGTTGGCTAAAACTATTGTCTATGATTGCTATTGTTTTACTTTCGCAAATTGGCTTCAAGAAACGTACAGTTATAGGTTAATGCTTGTAGCGTTGAATTATGTACCACGCCCTCTTAATTTAAGGGGTCTGCCTGCCCAGAAGCGATAGCTTGAGTAATGGTATGCATTTATATCTTTAATTATGCTAGATGTAGTTCAGTATAACTTTTCAAGGCATCGCTTTTGAACAAAACAATTATTTTTTGCATTGAGGTAAGAAAAGTATTGCTACGTGAATAAAAATGCGTATGAAAGATTATGTGTTTAGAGTGTTTTTGGACATGGAAATAAGGGCCTATTCGTTCGCAATTTTCAGGGTATTAAAAAAAGGTCTCGTAGAATCTATAAGCAACGTGAATCGCACCGAGATGAAACAAAAAAGTCATTGGAGGCATTTAAGTGGTTCGGTAGGTACCGGGACACGCCTTATATAATTTAACGTGTGAATCTACATCTTTACTCTTGCCTGATATCTGAGGTAACCAAGGCCCAAGGCCCTTAAGCGTTAGTGGACCGTAGGGTTTTTTTTTTTTTACGTTTGAGGCACGGAAACGGGGAAGGCTTGTAACCGGCATATAGCCTTTAAATGTAAATAAATAACATATATATTGTAAATACTATAATTAGGTTAGAATAGTCGTAGAAAGTCAGTTTAAATTGCACTGTAATTAGGATTGTTTGTTTTATGTGTCTCAATTGCAAAATTTTGTTTAAAATAATTAATTTGTAAGTCAGTTTTAAGTACTGGCGAGAGGCGCAGTATGACCAGAGGATTGTGGCATTGTGTCACGGCAGATTGACGCTTAACACAGCAGGGGAGGGAAAGTTGCGAAAACATGGGGTGAAAGCGAGCGAACATCCTTGAGCCGACGAGGGACACGCGGCGTGGATGCAGGGCACCTAGAGGCGTACCTACGCCCCCCCCTTTTTTTTTTTGCTGAACACTTCAATATTAACTTTATAATTGGTCATCAGAATTGTATAAAATTTTGTATATAAGTCCAAAGAGATATTAATGTTAATGTCTGTGAATTTTAAAAATATGCAATACATTAATACGGAGGAATGGCAGGGTTTGTTGTCGTCGTCACCCACGAGAGACGCGATTGTTCGAAGGTTAGAATTGGGGCGGTCCTAGGAGAGTTTTGCCATGTAGGCGCGAAGGGAAAGTTAAGAGGACTCCTGAGGCAGCCTCCGCGAAGGGCGGACGTGTCACGGGGAGCCACCGCGGCCAATTGTAGTAAGCCGAGTATATAGAAGAACTCCGGCGACGATCTTCACGAAGGGTGGACGCGTCGCGGGTAAATTCGCGTAAATTCGCGAGAAGTCGCATATAGAACTGATTCTGGCCGCGACGGTCACGAAGAGTGCGATATTCGCGTGAGGCCGTGATTAAAAACTTTAAAACGATATTATAGCGTATCTCTCGTGGGACTGACGGAACAAGTTCAGGGTTCCGAAGTATCTAAGGACATAAACTGTCGGTGTTTCAATGCAATAATAATAATAATAATAGATCCCCACACTACACTAAAAGATTGAGGATATAACAGACTATAAGTCGAATATAACACATCCGTCCAACACCTCATAGCCTCTAGGTGCAGTGTTTACGTAGTAACTGTTTTTCAACGGGACTTCAAGCGATGACCCTGTAATTTTATGTGTGGAAAGTATGTGGTAAAGTCCACTGCAGATTTCTATGATTTTGTTTTACGATTACGGTTGATATTTTCTCGGCTTGATAATCACGTTTTTAATAATAGGACTGCACTTTTCAAATCACAGGGACTTAATTTGAAGTGTGTTTTCCTTTCGTAGATAAACGCATTAGAAACATTTTTAGTAACTATACATGAAAAACTACTATACGTACCACGCTACAGCACGTCTCACGTGCCAGGTCCACTAGCTCTTAATATATATTTCGGTCAGTTTAACAATTTATATCTTTCTTTATGGACATAATAAAACTATTACCACGTTCTATAATTAACATAGGCCTCATTAAACTGCTTGCAAGACGGGTAATCTGCTATATTTACAAAAAAAATACTTTCTTTGCCACAACAGAAATTTAAGTGAATATGAACGACAGCAAAATAATTTGGCCACAAAGAAAAATTTTATTCAAAGTGTAAAGGATAAAACATTATTCTGTTTTCTTTGCAGAATATTTTTTTTTTTTCAACATGACGAATGTTTTTGTAAAAAAAACTTTACTATGACCTTACCCTACCAGAAAGATACAAACTATTTGAACAGAAACCCAATTTTTTGGCTAATAATGCTTTACACTTGAAGCAAAAATTTTTTTTATTTGAAGTTTCTCGTATTTGAACAAAATTTGTGTTGTGGAAGAAAGAAAATTTAGTGTACTCATTAAAAATTTGAACGGTAAATACCTACTATGTTTTGTAGTAGGCAATTACAAATACATGCGAGATAACTAGAACATACACTGAAAAAAGAGTATAGTTGTAGGTACCATACTTGTGTTAAAATAGGGACGACAAAACAGTTTGGTAGTTGGTACTACTCTGGGCAGTTCCTTCAAAAATCTGTTCTGTAGGAGAAACAAAGGGTCTTGTTGCGTTTACACACCAGATGGTAACTTCTACAAAACAGATTGTTAAAGGAACTGTCCAGGGTAGTACCAACAACCAAAATGTTTTGTTGTCCCTATTTTAACATAAGTATGGTTCCTACAACTATACTCTTTTTTCAGTGATGTTTAGAACTATTTCCTTTGAGAGGAGCGCCTGCAAACAGTAACATGTAGAAACCCCGTGGAAAATAGGCTACACAGTAGATTGTATTACCTTGCTTCACGTACAAGGAGTAAGGTAAGGTAAGTGGGCTGTACGTCTCGTTGACAACGAGGTCATTAGAGACGGTAACACACAACTTAGTACAATAACAGTAACTGGAAGAGGAGTCGGCCATTAAGAGTTAGTTGACCTGGCGCGTGAACCGTGCTGTAGCGAGGTATGGAAAGTACTTTCTCTTGTATGAATATTAATAACTTTTCCAATGCGTTTATCTACGAAAATAAGACACACTTCAAACCGTGTCCCTATAATTTAAAAAATGCCGTCCGCTTATTAAAAACATAATTCCTAAGTTCCTCAATGGTGCAAAATAACTTTACTTTCCCGTTGCTGTAGCTGAGAAAATATCGATCGTAATAGTAAAACTAAACCATAGAAACCTGCACTGGACATTACCACAAACTTTCCACAAATAAAACATCAGGATCATCGCTAGAAGTCCCGTTGAAAAACACATTCTACGAAAACACTGCACGCTAGTTAACGCGTCTAGAGGCGATGAGGTGTTTGACGGACGTGTTATATTCGACTTATCGCCTTCCCCGCTTCCGTGCCCCAAACGTAAAGAGAAAGCTACAGTCCACTAACTCTCAAGGAACAATCCCAGCATTCTTCTGGAGCGATTTCGGGAAACCATAGGAAACAGGATTCAAGATGGTCAGAGACGGGTATCGAACTCTGGTCCTCCTGAATGCGAATCCAACGTGTTACCGTTGCAACACCTCGCTCGGTCACAAGGAGTATGAACGTGTAATTCAGGACTGTCCGAAAACGGTCTTAGCATTTACTCGCCTTAAATTGCACTCTATATGTAAACGAAATCAATGTGGAAACGAATGAAAATATTCAGATACTTGGCCATACAACTTTTACAGCCTGCTTGTCTTAAGAGTGTTCAAGTGCGATAACATCATGATTTTATATTTGTATGAAATATTGTTAGTATTGTAGACTATACTTGTGAGGACATTTTCTTTTACGAAACAATTTTAGCTCTCATACTTTTCTCATAACGGGGTGTCAAAGTCAAAATTTTCTTGTTACACTGCCTTGCAAATAGTGAAAACCAACTGACATACATAAAATAATTCACTGTGAACTTACATCCCATGAGTTATGCAATAAAACATCAAAATTACATACATTTTGAATTTTAAATAAATCGCGAAAGTACCGAAAAAAGTTGCAAACTCAGCAATTTTTAAAAATCCAAAAACAGATCCAGGAATTTTTTCAAATGTTTGATTGCGTAGCCCATAGCAGTTTATTTCAGTGTGAATTACTTCACGTACGTAGGTAAATAGGTTTTAACTATTTAAACGGCAGCGTTACATGCAAATTTTGACTTTGATGAACTGTTGTGAGAAAACGACGTCAGATAAAATTGTTTAGTAAGAGGAAACTGCACTCACAAGTATCGTCTACAAAACTAACAATATTTCATATAAGTATAAAATTATAACTTTATGGCACTTGAACACCGTTAAGGTGGCTCCCTTGGTGAACGTATTTTGCGTATTCGAGGTCTAGAATGCTGGAGCGGTAAGGACGCCACATCATGTACATCACGCATTATACTGGCCTCTATGCACAAGTCATTGAACTGTTTGTGTAGTCTTCTCTCCGCCAACTCGCCTCTATGAAACATTCTGTAAAGAGCTAAGTGAAGATATTGTGGTCGGCACTCAACATGGTGGTCTTTAGCGCAGGTGAGGCGTGAGATGAGGTGAGTATGGAGCAGCGCCGGAATGAAGGGAGATCCCCAAGAAAACCCGCCGACCATAGCAGCATCGTCCGTCAAGATTCCCAAATGCGGAAATCCGAGGACCGACACCACCGGGTATCGAACCCGGGATCGTCTTGGTGGGACAACCCGTGCAGACCGTGTAAACTTAAACTTTAATATTACGTCATAAAAGACTGGAAACAATTTGTTCAAAACGTTGGCTAAAACTATTGTCTAGGATTGCTGTTTATTGACCTTCGCAAATTGGCTTCAAGAAACCTACAGTTATAAATTGATGATTTTAGCGTTGATTTATATACCACGCTCTCTTAAGGTTGTTCAAGTTTTTTACGCGGAACAGCTTAAATTGTTCCTATTTCTATTGTCAACGAAAATAAAACACAATGGAAACTACACATCTTACTTTTTAAAAAATCAGCTCACTTGTTTAAAATATCATGATCTTTTGGCTTCTCGAAATGGCTTCAAAAACAGCGTTTGTTAAACTGACGCAACTCCGAAAATACCATACGAATTCCGTAAAAACATAAAATGTTTATACTAAACGAACTTGAATCTATATGCGCTTCAAATTCTTTGCATACAGTTACCCCCACGACTATTGTTTTTTCTGACGAAAGTATTTAACGCGTATTACATTTGTGTATCTACTAAAACAAAACATTCCACATTTCAAACTGCGTCGCTATATCTCTATATATAAAAGAGAACACTGACTGACTGACCGACATATTAAACTGCAGCCCAAACTACTGGACCTAGATCAAGTGAATATTTGCAGTAAAACTTCAGTCGAACACATACGTTCCTTTCTTTATTTTCTGTAACGCTAAAATTGCACGCTTTTGGTAGCGAAGCCAAAGAATATTATTGATTAGCAAATTTTATAATGCAAGACGTTAAATAAATTACTTTGAGACTAATAACATTAAAAAAAGAAAACATCACTTGACCCCGACGTGATTTGAACACGCAACCTTCTGATCTGGAGTCAGACGCGCTACCGTTGCGCCACGGAGTCGCGACTAATTCCTCGCGCTTCTGTAGAATACCAACTAACGTATGATTACACACAAATTAAATTTTTTGTATTTCATCCATATATTTAAAAGAAATGCACGTGGCAAAATACATAATTTTATATTCGTACGAAATAGTGTTCGTTATATAGACGTTAATTTTCCACTTGTAACACATTTTTTTTCTCCCATAGTGACATGACAAGAGTTTTGCAAGTTACGGAAATATAGTAACAACAAGAATCAAGCCACTCACTCGAATGCAATAATTTACACTGAAAATATGTCTTATGGGCAATATGCTAAAATATTTAAATCAAACAATAAAATGTTTTGTAATGTTTTTTTTTTAATTTAAAAATTATGACAGTTTACTTCATTTATGGCATTTTTACTTTGTTATTTGTTGCATATTCATTTTAGCAAACAGCACATTATATCTAATTTCAGTGTAAATTATTTCATTCAAGTAAGTCACTTGTTCTTTCTTATACCTATGTTGCCGTAACTTGCAAATTCTGAATTTGACATGTCGCTATGGGAAGACTATGAGAGAGAGAGAATTTTTACTAGAGGAAAATGTAGTCATAAGTAACGTCTATACAACAAAAAATATTTCGTGAAGATATAAAATTACGAAATTTTGCCACGGGAACAACCTCAAGGGGGTGGTCACCTCAGTTTTCAACGTATATATTTTTTTCTTATCTTAGACATAAATTGTGATTAAACCTTCCTTTCAGGAAATATTTGTATCTCTTATAGTTTTTGCTAATGAGCCGTAAACGGCAAAATTTGCACTTTACTGTTTTATGCACGCCACTTAAACCAACTGACATACCAAACCGAAAAAATTCAACGTTGTAGGCTGTGATTTGACATATATAAAACAAAAAATAAAATATTTTATGTATTTAACGAAATTTCTGAATTTCGGAATGAAAATTTATAAATGTATACGGTTTTTTTAAACTACAATATATATATATATATATATATATATATATATATATATATATATATATATAGTCTATGCATGTCGACTCACAGCCTACAACATCGTTATACACTGTGAATTTTTTCGGTTTGGTATGTTAGTTGGTTTAAGTGGCGTGCATAAAACCATAACCTGAAAATTTTTACGTTTACGACTCATTACACACAAACTATAAGAGATACAAAAATTTCCTAGGAGGAAGATTTAGTCACAATTTACGTCTAAAATAAGAAAAATAATATCTGGTACAAATATAAAATAATAAAAGACGTTGAAAACTGAAGTGAACCGCCCTCGCCTGACAGTGACTGAAGCGGTGTTAATAGTGTTCCATGAAGCAATTAATTAATTAATTTAATTTTACTTTAAAAATTCGAGGCACGGGATTTGTAATATGAGATAGGTCTATTATATATTTTGTGTTTGTTTGTCTTGAAAAAGCCGGCCAAGGTAGAGTAGTGAAGTATCGCTCAAAAGTAACGGAGCAGTAAGGTCGACCTTGAAGCGCGCATCAAATGCCGCGTCACCTCAACGAGCCAAGCGTTGAACTGGCGTGCAAGTTTCCCGCCGAACGGTCTTTACTATGGGACACTAAGCGTTGACAATATAATTTTATTGGTGGTAGGTCTGCAGCTACATCCAGTGCAGGTCGCAATCTGAGATTCATATACATCCGGTTAGTACATAAAGAAGTACGGCAGTCGGAAAAGGCCGTTTAAGCCATGTTGGATGGCTTAGAAAGAGTGTTTTTAATGAGTGTGGTGTCTTAACAATGAGGTTTCGACCTTGTCTGAAGTTTGTTTTGTTTTCGTACGTTGGTACAATGGGCACAGCACGTGGAATATTTTCGCAGAAAAAAACCTGTTTACGAACACACTTCAACGCATTTGAAGCGTGGGGTAGGCGGAAGCTGCAATATGTGTGTGAGGCAGGAGTGGTAAGGGTGCTGTTGAGCGACTTATGTAATTCAATAACGTCTCTTCGTGCAAGCTGCTTAGATAGCGTGCAGGGCTGCGCTATTAATCTTTTTCCTACGGGACTTTGAGCGGTAGCCACATTTTTTTTTTTTTTTTTTTTTTTTTTGTGTGCAGCATAGTTCAAAATCTAACTTTTGTTTATGTAATTCTGTTTTTTTTTTTTTCGAATCCGGTTGTTATTTACCTGATACGGCTGTCTGGAAAAGCCAAATTGGGCCACTTTGAGGGGCCCGAAAATAATGTTTTTAATAAAAGTGCCGAATTTTTAAAACTATAGTAACGTAGTTTTTAGAATGTGTTATTTCGTAGATATATAGATATAATGCGCGTTAATTGGTTTCATGAAAAAAAGAATAGTCATAACTGACTGCAAAGCATTCGAAGCTCAGGTAGAGAGGCTCCTTAAGGGAGATCAATGTCTGCCATCTTAGAATTCTTCCATTTTTTCTTATGTTCTGTACAGAGAGATTTATCAAAATTTTGCATATGACATGTCACAGATATTACCTCATTAAGCGTTTCCAAATTATCACATCTTTAATGCGTTTTTCTGTTTTTGACTAGTAACCTCCTGGAGAAACAAAGTAACTTTTTTCTACGCATAGTCACAGGTATAGTATAAGCAATAGAAGACATGCAATGCCAACTGTATACAATGTAAGAAACTATTCCCTCTGCCTTCTCTAAATTAAAAACACTTTAGAAAAATTTTAAGACCGAATTTAATGCAGGAGCGTCATTATTCCAAAATGGTGGGTACTAATCTACCTTAAGAGGGCGTTGTACATAATTCAACACTAAAAGCACTAATCAATAACTGTAGGTTTCTTGAAGCCAATTTGCGAACATTAAACAATAGCAATCCCAGACAATAGTTCTAGCCAACGTTTTAAACTAAATTGTTTCCAGTGTTACGAACTTCTGAGGCACAATCTCTGACGCCGGAACCTCGTGCATTTTACTGCGGTGCAAGAGATCACGCATAACGAATTAGTAATTCTGGATAAATATTTACTCAAAAAGTTGGCAAATACCATTATCTAGGATTGTCATTGAGTATTTTATCCATATTGGTTTCGAAAAAAGCGTAGAAATCAATTGATGTTTTCAGCGTTTTTTTTATCTACCACGCACACTTAAAGGGTCGTAAAACCCTCTCGCCTCACCTCGTCTTGACAAAAGTATTGCCATGTTTCGAACAATATATCAAATAAATATCCTATAAAGAGGATACCTGAAGGCAGGTTATCGTACCACAACCTCAGACTTCTGGCCGGATGGTCATAGGTATCTACATGCCCTGGAGAATAACTCGGAATGAAGACCTACGTCGGAGAGGCAACGGAATGAGAAAGGTGGAGAAATGGGACGTACCCGAGAAAACCCACTGGCCAATGGCAACGACCGCGACGATTTCCTTAATCGAGAAATGGGAAACCAACCCTGTCAGTGCTCAGACACGGATCACCTTTGTGGTTGATCCTTATTTTGAGAAGTTTTCGGGAAAAAAAAGTCTATCGGTCGAAATTCTGCATCACTTGGCAGCCTCGGCATGCGACCAACTTAATAAGTCGGGAATTAAGAGGCTTATACGCATGACTCATTGACGGTATTGTACCGTACCGCGATTATTCTTTCCTACGTGAAACAACTAAACTTATTCACAATATGCTGAGACGATCACGCCTCTGTTTTTAAAGTTTGCTGCCTACCCGACCGTGGTTAAATGTATGTAGCCTCACACTTACCTTAAATGCAGACCCGACAAACTTTCTTGCGCTGCTGTTGTTCTACACACGCACGAAGAAATACACTGTTTCCTCAACTATGGTTAAGCTGCTAAAATTGCCTCAAATTGCGTATGGTAATTTAACGAAACTATCACTCCGACCCGCACGACTGTTTGCTGCTGTGGTTTTCGACACTTCACTTCACTCCATTTTGTTGGCCTTGGGACAGCCCGTGCAGCCATTAACTGGTCAAATAGGTCCGAAAAACCCGAGGTGGCAAAGTTACCGCTAGCGGTACTTAGAATAACACATTCGAAGAACATATCATTATTTTCATGAACAGTACATTATATTGTGACAAAATTACCTTGTGTCTACCGGGAGTACGTTAGAAAGTATGTATTTTTCAAACCAAAAGCGAGGTTTACAAACTGTTCAGTGGCTGCAACAATTGACCGTCTGGCTCGATCCACTCGTCAGGAATGCTATCGGTCGAATGCCGACTTTAGACGGGTTGCCTCGTGCGTCGCACCACCATGCAATCTACGTTCCTTCCGCGACGGAGTACACAGTCAGACTGACGTAATGTTAGCCGAGGTCGTGAATTTTGTTCGTCATCCTTAGAATGACGCCATATTAGACTTTATATACGACAGCCATTACTCATTAAAAACTTAAAAACTGCTTCATATATTGGAATATGAGCCTGTAAAAGGACACACTCTCTGTTTATCGGGAATTGCAGATTGTAATTCTGTAAACTGTTCAAGAATGCGTCTCTATTCAGAAGGTTGGGACATTGAAACAAAATATGATTAACATCCTGTACTTCTTCACCACATTCACATATTGGAGATTCACATAACTTTAGTTTGAATAGATGGTGTTTGAGCCGTCCATGATTGAGTCG